>QLOI01004500.1:0-13352 GCA_003313605.1 Tuber umbilicatum | reverse complement strand
TTTAACTACACCATACGCATAACTATACTCTACCGAGCTTTGAGTTGGTTACCCGTAACAATACTACCTTACCAATTCAAATACCTGCTAGCACATTACTGCTCCCAGTTGACACCTTACTGCTCCCAGCTGGCACCTTACTGCGTCTACTGTAGTTTGTTTCTGGAGGACCTCTGGGGATATTCTACTGGTACCACACATCCTCCTTGGTTGTTATACCTTGGCGGATTGCTGTTCTTCTCTAGTTTCTTCCCTACTAGGCTGGTTAACAATTACATTTACTCCTTCTAGTACCTCATCGTGGGCTATTTTGGTCTTTTCCCAGGGGAGGTTGTCATAGGTGCCTTTGATTTGGCGCTATGGGGCCTTTGTGGGTCGGTTGCTGCAACTCAAGGAGTTGTATTTTGCTTGTCAGGTGGTTCCTTCCTATGTGGTTTGGTTTGCTTTGAAGTCAGTTTACTATTACTAGAGGACTTCTCTCTCTCACTTGTCCATTTAGGTTTTTTGTTGATTCGTGCATGAGATGTATATGTGACTGGAGTAGTTTTTTCCCCCATTTGCTGTCCGTTGCCGGGAGGTTTTCTGCTTGGCAGTGTTGGTCCTGGTCCTGGCTGGAGGTTCTTTATGCGCCTCAGGAGACAATGTGTGTCAATTTTTTATACCTCTTAAACCAAACATAAACTAGAGTCCAGTAAAAATAAAATAATAAAACATAAAATCTTATAAGTTCAACCACCTTTCAGGGCCCGTATTTTCTCTAGGACTGAAATCTTTGCTTGTTGTAGCCCCCCCAACATTGCAGTTTTGTGTAGCAACGCCCTTGACACGTAAAACTTTGCTTTCCGCTTAGTTTCCAACCCAGAAGTTGCCCCACCTATCCTCTAACTCATAGCCTCATCTATGAGCTGCATTGTACCTGGTCCCTCCAGGCTCTCTTCCTGGTACTGACAGCGCCAAGCCCCCCTTGATAATGGCTCGGTGGCCAATTCTCCTCTACTAACTTCCTCTGATCACCCTCTCTCGTTAGACTCCATTGCCGTTACAACCACAGTGAAAGAAAAAACCACACCAAATCTTTCCCCAAGCTCCCACCTCATTGGTCAACAACCAATCCTCACCGCTTCACCCCTTCACTTTAAAGACTTTTCATCAACAAATCATCCCCCTCGTATTTGGTTCCATCACCTCTGTCAACTGAGTTCTTTCCCCGGACCCTCTGATATCTCATAGACTTAGGGGCAGAGGGAGGGGTGGTTCGAACCTCTTGGCCACTCCCTTCAACCCACCTTTTCAACCAAACAACCCATCCTCACCTGATGACTCCCAAATGGGTGAAGGCATTTCCTCCCCAGTCCAGACAGTCCCTGTTCCTCGTTCCTCAGCCGCCTCAGGAGAGGAATACCCTGCTTTTCCTACCTTTTCACCAAGTGCAGTTGTTGGTGTGGGAAACACCAACCTTGGCCTTTCCCTACGTCCAACTAGACTGGAAGAAGCCTTCCAAGCCCTGGAGGAGCACCTTATGGTGGTTCAAAATCGCCATGTCACAGACATTCAGACCCTGCAGGATCACGTTGCTACCCTCACCTCACAAGCCACATCTTGAGTACCAACTACAACACCAACCACCAGCACCACACCAACAACCCACCTTACCTCCTCCACGACTACAGCAAACCTGGGCCCAGAAAGCTGCCAGAGCGGTCCCAGCCAAACCTCCTACCACTTCAGCAAACAAAACTGTACCAGTTGCTGTTTTGACCAAACGCGACTGTACCGTTATCATTGAAAGTGATGGCTCAATCCTACCTGATACAACCAGCCCCCTCCACATTGGTGATACAATCAACACAGCAATCAAGAAGCCCCTCATTGCAACAATTGAGTTCACAGCCAACCACCATGTCCTTCTTCTCACAAAGGACACTACACCTGCCACCTTTGTCCTTAAAGCCCACCGCTCTGCTATTGAGGAAGCCATAAGATCCACCATACCCGCTGCCACTGGCCTCAGACAAGATGAAATCTGGCACAAGGTCATCCATCCTACACGGCATTCCTACCTCTACCTCCCTCAGGACTTTTCAGTCTGAGATGGAAGATTTCAACCCAGGTACCCACCTCCACCACCCTCCCAGATGGCTCACCATAGAAGCCCAACGCCTGGACAAAGCAGCATCTGCTATGGTCCTTACCATTGCCGGCAAAGACTCTACAGAAAAAGCCCTCACTAGAGGCCTCTCAATCTTGGGAAAGAAGTTTAAAGTTCAACGCTACTTGTCCTTTGCTCCTAACACTCAATGCACCAAATGCATGGCCTTTGGCCACCACCCCTCCCCTTGCACAGGCACACAACATTGCAACATTTGCTCTATGGAACACCCTGCGCACTTCCATACCTGTGGTAGATCAGAGTGCCATACCAATGGCAAAGCATGACTTCACACCACAATCCTATGAGGCAACTGCGGCGACTCTCACCAAGCCAACTCCGAGGAGTGTCTCACTTACCTTACCGCATACCAAGTAGTAACTAAGAGAAGGAACAGGGCTACTTGGGTTATTACATGTACTTCCTTATAATAGTTAGGCATTAGGCAGAGAGGAGGATTTCTTTTGTTTAAGGGTTGTTAGCGCTGGGACGGGGGTCCAAACAAAAGACTGCCGCTATCATGAAAGAGATGGATTTGAGGGACCAGGTACAGAGAGGTGAACCTTTATGTATGTTAGTTGTGCTTCATAGCCCCCCAGGATCCATAAGCGTAATGAGATATGATAATAATAATAACAATTCCTCATTTGGCCCTCCCACCAAGTGGGCTCTCCTAGTCAGTGCCCAATGTGATAAGATTCACACTGAACTGCCTTGGAAACAAGCTCCCTTGTACGACCCTCCACTCTTGCCTCCTCTTGCTGACCACAAACATCAGTTTACATCCCCTCTCCTGCTCACAGCCCCCCCCCCCTCACCTATGCATGCGTCTATGTTGTAGGTAGCATCGGTCTTCGGCTGGAGGCGCTTGAGGAGCTCCTTGGAGCCCCAAGAATAGCAACAACCCCTGCTGCCTCTAATCCCCCACACTGCAGATACAATCCAATGACCACTTAGAGGTTCAAGCAACTGTCCAAAACTTGGTTTATAGGTTGACTGTCACAGCTGTGGCCATCAATGTAAGACTACTACCTCCTAACCAGCCCATACCCTCCCAGCCATGCACACCAGACCCAGCTGCCTGCCAGCCACGACAGCCAACAGCCACTTCTCACCCATGGTATCTCAGCCCACTTGGATTTGATTACGAAATTCCTAGTGACGACAAGGAACTCTCCAGATAGGAAATTGATCTGATGGCCTATCTGTCTCTCAACGCTCACTCTGAGGAAGCGCAACAGTACTTGGAGGGCTACTATTGCTATGTTTCTAGATTCCTTGCCGGCTGCCCATCTCAGGCTGCCCAGTAACTGGCTCTTCCTCCCCCGCTATCTATGACAATACCCTTGCCGAACCAAAACCTCCCATGAGATCGGGTAGCAAATAGAATGGCACAGAGCCCCCCACAATCGCACAAGTTGTCCAGTCCAGTGCATATGCCCCTAGGCCCCAGTGGATGACACTAATTAGGGCCAGCTTGCGTCGTTTCTTTGCCCGGAGCACACTCCCTCTTTACCGCCATAATGTCCTCAATATAGATGCTACCACCTCAGACCTCTTGGCATTGGTACTCCAGGCCTCAAATTTGCCCTTTTTAATAGTGTTAAGAAGCTACTGTTCTCCTTTACTGTGTCCAACTGCAGGACCCTCCGTTCTATAGGAACTCCCTCCTTGGCTTTGCCTTGTTCCAAGCGTTTTCACCTTTGTTGTCCGCCAGCAATCCCACCATTTTAACTGTTTTTTTATGTAAAACATATATTCGTTATTAGGTACAAGAATCTGTGTCAAGGGCTAGTTATAGCAGAAAACAAAACCTGAATCCCCAACAAGCTAACAAAAGAAACTAATTGTACCAATCTCCCATGGGTGGCCAACAGGCCATGTACCTCAAATGATGACTAATCAAGCTAGGAATGAACATAACAATAATCAAGAAAACAAATCAAGATCATCATACTGAAGTAGGGAAATGAGCCAAGGAGAGATCTCAGCCAGCAGCGGAGGAGCTAACGGCAGAAGCAGGGATAGGTAAGGATGTCGAGGTTGAGCCTGCTGGCATGGAGGGAACCAAGTGCCGGTGGGGTAGATGTAGTGTGCCAAGCCCAGGAGCTGAGGCATGGAGGCTCAAAGTGGAAAGTCGTGGCAGCGCTCTGAGAGGAAAGGGAGATGGGCCGTTCTTGACTTTGATTTAGCCACGCAGTGGAGGATTGCGTGCTCAAAGTCTTCATCGTTCTCCTCACAAGACGGGAAGAAAGTTGGGGCACTTGCACTATACCAGGTTGAGTGTGCAGCCAGGTATCTTTTACCTGACTTCATCTGGTCGAGCCAACCAGCCATGAATTTATCGAGGCCCATGAGCAGGTGAGGAGCCAAACTAGGCTGGTACCTGTAGGAGGGGTGGGGGGCACTGATGCATCCAGTTGAGGAGGAGATAGGACGTTATAAAGGCCATTACGGCTGCGTAGATTACAGGGGGAGGCTCAGGATGCGGGACCTGACCAAGGAACTGGTGCAGGGCCACTTAGGGGAGGAGGCCAGTGCATCGGACCAAGTCTAGAAAGGCGTAACACAGGTCGTCCAAAGAAACATGACGCCAGGGGAAGAGGCAAGCACAGAACTGGTTCTATGACAGTGGAGGGTAGTTGTTACAGTGTCGCCATAAGGGCATGCAGGTTTCAGCACTGATAGCCCGATAGTCATGGACTGGGTAGGAATGGAGAAACTGGGCCGCAGCGGGGCATATACGATGGGAGGAGTACGCATGACTAATGACTGCCATCCTCCTCTTGTAAGGGAGGTACCACAGAAGCGGCGGTATGCAGGCTTCGAAGGGTAGGATAGTAGTAGGCATAGCCAAGAAGCAGTTGGTGACATACCGCAGTACCTAATTCCAGAAGAATGTAACGGAGTCCAAAGTGGCTCTGGTCAGGAGGAATAGCTGGGCCTAGTAGTTTCAGAATGGAGAGGATGAGGCCGTGAGTGAACATACGGCAGATGTGAGGGGGTAGACCAGTCCCTGGGGGGGTAAGCCTGTTGATGGGAACAAAGGCCACATGAATGGAAGAGCGCCTTTTGCCGAAGTGGAGAGACGTATCGAGCAGAGGCCTGAACCAGTAACCCAGGTGGCGCACGCTGGTGGAGGGATAGAAGAGTGAACTGTTGAGGTGAATCGCAGCCTGGGAGGGGGGGTTTGCCGTCCTTTGGGGTCCGCCTTTGGATGAGCTGGCTTTCAGGAACTGAGAATTAGATCTGAACTGCCGATGCCTTCCGTGTAGGTAAAATCATATATACTGAAGACGTTGTACATTCCTCCTGTATGACCTAGAAGCAACGGTAACGGAAAAATCTTCAACATGTTACGGGTAACCAACTCGGAGCTTAGTAGAGTAAGGTTAAGCATTTTAGGTGTTTGATAACGGAGTCGTGTCAGGAAGGCGTTGTGATTTTCTCGGTAATACTGGTTTCTCTAAAACCACTAAGAATATTAAGAGTAGATAATAACTTGTCTATTGATAAGATCTCTTCTCCGTTACTGTCTATCTAATAGCTAGGGGAGGAACTCTGATATTTATATCCCACGTGAGTTTCCGCGGCCAGTACATCTAATATCTCTAGTAACTAAGTACCTCCGCAACAGCTACTGGTCGTTCACCTTATCAATCCTAAGTGCGAACACTCCTAGACCCTGAACAATTCCACTTTTCTGGTCATTTGGGTTATTTTATTTCGTCTTCCTGAGGGTGTGCGGGACTCGGACGGTCGGAAGTAAACAATGCCCTTGCCATTTGAACTTTAGTCTGAGTATGCCGCCCAAATGCGAACACACCAATAGTTCCTCTATCATTGAGGTGATCAGTCTCAATTTCAGACAACGGTGACAACACAGGGGCATGACTGCATTATCTTTACATAGAATCGGTAGGCTTAGTGCTCTATCGCTTCTTTGATTTGCCTAGTGAGAATGGGCTTGCAGCTACGTCTCCTTAACTCCCGTCCGTTTTACAGACCTCTGACTTAATTGTAGTCGGTCAACGTGAAGCATTATTATTTCCTGGTTCGGCAGGCTTTTCCGCTCACACAGATATCATTTCTATCATATAAAGGATTCCAGTTGTATGAGCAGTGCATACTACCCCTCTCATATATCCGGCGAACAGCTTCCAGTCAGACAGACGGCGACGACGTATACTATGTTATGAGGATGCTGCCTATTATCCGATGTTTGCCGGTAACTAGCAACTTCTCACTGTACTGCATGCGACATCCGGGCCCTACGTCGGGGCCAGAGGGGGGTGTTGGAGCTGCATATGCCTAACACGAGCTCCCTCCTCCACAAGCTGTTCACAAGTGTTTTAATTTTCCTCTATTCTTTCTAGAACTCAGCAATGTAGGGTAAAAAAAATTTCGCGTTTACTTGGCCACAGCAGGAAAACCTTGTGCACTATTCTACCTCCGTCCTACCTGGCATTTTAGGATATTCTCTATGAAAACTTTCCACCAACTCCTGAGCATGTTCCATACTCTCCGTTGGTTCCCAGATGTTCTCATTCTCCGAACAACCTTTCCATTTCACAAGATACCTTAGTTCTCGCATCAGACCATTTCGTCCGCGAACCCTTCTAGTGAATGAGATTATTTCACTCTTCACTATTTTCTTAACCTCCCATTCCAAATCTCCCACGATTTCCTCCGGGGCTCGTGGAGGTTGCTTCCGTCCTGTACGAATTGACGCAATGTAAGGTTCCCGTAATGATATATGAAATATTGGATGAATATGCCAACGGTCGGTAATATTTAATTTGCTGGATGAAGGGCCTCTTTTCTCCAAAATCTTGAATGGTCCATAAAGTTTAGGACTTAACTTTTTTGATGGTTGCTTGGAGCGGATGTTATATTCGTTTAACATCACATTATCACCAATTTTAATGTCTGGTTGTTCCATTGCCTTTTGATTATAATATTTTCTCATGGCTTCCCGGGTACGTTCCATGGTCAAGGCTGCTTTTAGGTGTATCGTCTTCATACAGTGTGCGTATCTCGTGGCTCCATGATTTTGAGCTTCTCTTCCCTTTATCCATTCTGTTTGTGGATGGAAACCATAGTTTGTAAAAAATGGTGACATTTTGTGTGGGTTTGTGGCTGAGTTATTATATGCGTGTTCCGCTAATGCGAGAAGTGGCTACCAATCATCCTGATCGTAGTTGACAAAATTTTGCCGATAGCCTTCCAGTACTTGCTTGGTTCTTTCGGTTTGTCCGGCAGTTTGTGGGTAGTATGTAGTTGACATTTTTCGCTTTATTCCCAACTGCGTACACAACAATTCCCATAATTCTCTGAAAATGTTTGCGTGCATGTCCGATACTATCTCCGTTGGCAACCCATGTACTTTTCATACTTCCTGTAGGAAGGATTTAGCCAAATCCTTGGCCTACGCATTCTCATGTAGACTGTTGAAATGGGCCATTTGGGGGAATCGGTCTACTACAACCATAATTTGTGTGTGTCCTTGTGACTCTGGGAGATCTGTTATAAAATCTGTAGATGTGTTATAAAATCGGTAAATATTGACGCCCAAGCCGTGTACGGGACTTGTAGAGGTTGGAACAATCCATCTCTGGCGTGTCGTGCTGATTTATTGTGTTGGCATTTGTCACATGATCGTACGTAGTCATTTATCCAGTTTGCCAACCCTTTCCAATAAAAATCTCACGTGGTTATTACAAGGGTCTTTTCCTGTCGGAAATGCCCTGCCACCTTAGGATCATGGGATCCTTTTGCAACTCGTGTTCACAGTTCTTCATTGTCGAGTATGTAAAGTCAGTTTTTGTAGTACAGGAACCCATTGACTATTTTCCACTATTTTGGTAACGTCTTCCCATCCCGTTCCAAAACTTCCCACTCCCTTTTTCATCCCTTCCATTCTTCGTCTCGCTACGCGGCAACTAAGAGTTGGTCGCGAAATTCGGTAGTAATTACCTTCATTTCTATCTGTGATAGAGTGCTGTTTGACATTAAGACTATTTCCTCTCTTGACTGGGGGTTGTTTAGTTCATCCAATTTATCAAAATATTTGTAAGTTTCTGTATCAGCTTGCAGTATACTTTTCGTAGTCATTGATATTTCTTTTTCTAGCGTCCGAGTTGGAATGAAACCGGTGCTTCCAAAACCTTGCCCTGCGCGCCTTGTCCGATCTAACTCTTTGACTTTTATCAATTCGGAGTTGTCAATTTGTATTACTATGAGTTGCGCTATGGGGTGACCCTTGCGTATTTGATAGTCCTTGGAACTAAGGTTTCGCCATAGTAGCCTGAGTTCGCCTATATAATCTGTCTCAATCACTCCAGCTCCAACCTCAATTCCATTCTAACTTGCTAGTCCACTGCGAGTTGAGATGCTTCCATAGGTTCCTCGTGGTAGACGGATAGCTATCCCCTTGTCGACCAGTAGATGTCCCGGTGCCAGAAGTGGGGCATCATTTAATGCATAGAGGTCATGACCGGCTGCCATTCGTGATCCCTTTGTTGGTATTATAGCTGCTTTGATTAATTTCTAGATACGTATGTTGTGGAGCTATGGCAACTCCTCCTCTATTTCTCTCCCTTCATCCTCGTCGCCCTTTGCTGTTGTCAAAAAGATTTGAAAATGCTGGGGGTTAAGAATAGACTCTTCGCTATGCACAGCTCCCTCCTCTAGACGGTACTCCGGCCGTCTACTTAAGGCATCAGGCTATCCTCCTCATGTACCTGGTCGGTATACGATTTTGAAATTATATTCTGCTAGCGCTTGTGCCAAATGGATCTGCCTTCCATTCCATTTTTCGTGGTGATAAAACTTTGTAGATTTTGTTGGTCCGTATAAACTGTTATGGGTTTTTCAATGCCTAAAAGGTAATGTCTACATTCCTTAAATGCTTCCATTATTGCTGGTAATTCCTTATCATGAATTTCGTAGTTCCCTTCCGCGTAGTTTTATTCTCATGAACGGAACGCCACCGGATGGAGTTTCTTGTCTTGAAATTGTGATAGAAGGCAACCGAGGGTGAAGTCGCATCCAGCTGTTTCGACTACTGTGTCTAGTCCAAGTTGAAAATAAAAAAGTACGGATGGGGTAATGAATTTTTCCTTCTGGATCTCGAAGGCCGTGTTTTGCTGGATGCCTGAATAATAGTTTTTGGGGTCACCTTTTAAGGTTTCCGTGATTGACTTGCAAATCATGGAGAAATTTTGAATAAAACGTCGTTAAAAATTAGCAAATCCTATAAAGACTTGGACTTCCTTTACTGCAGTGGGCGCCATCCATTCTCTTATGGACCGGACTTTTCTCTTGCCCATTTCTACTCCTTCAGTATTGAAGATGTAACCGAGTAATTCAACTTCTTTGACCTGAAATACTGATTTTTCTAGGTTGACCGCTAGCTGGTTCTCTTTTAGTTTCTGCAAACCCATTTTAACTAATTGAATCTGGTCCTTTTCGTTTTCCAAATAAATCGGGATGTCGTCGCAGTAAACAATGACACCTTGGTCCAGAAAGTCCCACAGTATTTCATGCATCCTTGATTGGAAGGTAGCGGGTGCGTTAAGTAATCCGAAAGGCATTACCATGTACTCGTAGTGGCCATAACGGTATCGGAACGCTGTTTTCCATTCATCGCCTTCTGCTATTCGCAGCAAATAGTACTCCTTTTTAAGTTCTATTTTTGAGAAAATCTAGGATCCTTCCACTTGGTCTCTATGCTCTCTCATGATAGGTATAGGGTATCTGTCCGCGATGGTAACTGAATTCAAGCCGCGGTAATTGACTACTACTCGTAGTTTATCATCTGGTTTTAGGACGAAAAGAATGGGAACTCCAGCATGTGATTGACTTGGTCGGATTTTCCCTAGTTGTAGCATTTCATCCAAGTAATTCCGAAGTTCCATTAGTTGCATAGCCGACAAGGGATTAATTGGGCCCCAAGGCGGTTCTTCCCCATCCTTAATTCTGATGGCATGATCCCATTTTCTTCTAGAAGACATTTGCGTAGCAACTTCCTCCTAGAATAGTTGAACATAATCTTGGTATTGATTGAGGATCTTATGTTTGATGTTCTCGACTGGTTCATCCGTGCACTGTATTCCTCCTATGACCTATGCATTATAATCAAAGACTACCGTCTCATCATACTCCCACATATCCCCCAATCCTTTATCGATTTCATGGTCCGGGCATGAATTTTGGGCAAAGTACCAATTTTCCTGTTGTTCAATATTTGTCAAGTGGTGTTCCTTATCCCATCCGAAGGGAATAATAAAGTCGTTGTTTCCGGCATTTGCAATTTCACAGGAGATTTCCTATCGGTGGGAGTTAGTCCCGATTTCTAACAAAATTGGGTAAGTAAAATGTTTGCCGACAGCTTTAGTGGCTGTGCCATCGAATCCTTAAATTTCTGTTGGATATTGTCTTGTTTTATAGGGAATATCATATTCCCTTATCAGACGAGCGTTGATTAGGAAGATATTAGAATCAGAGTCTAACAACACGTGAACTTGGATTTCTTTTTCCTCGCGTTTCGATGTGTGCCATACCTTCTGAGCTGTTGTATCATCTTTGTCGTGGCGTTCTTGCTTTCTTCCGGACTTCACCAAATGTGTCATTCTTACGTTTTCGAGACATTTTGTGGATGTTTGAGGCCATGCCCGCGTAGTTTCGGTCAATCATACCTCCTCAACCAAACTAGTTCCTATCTGCCTTTTCCTTAATGGGGTTCTTACCTTGGTCGATTAGTGTTTCACCAATACTAGAGAAGAGAGCGAGCAGTTATTGATTTACGTGCCCTTCTTTTCGTCCACAATCTTTTGGTCATCGGGCAGCCCACTACTAGTGGTCTTTACCCCTTGCCGAATGGTTCCCTCTCATCCTGCCATTACAACCTGCAGATCCTATAGGGGGAGTATCCACTATCATCCAGATAGGTATATAGTATTACCATTGGATTCATACGGCTGGCCAATTACCATGTTCTATCCTTCCTGCGCTTGTTCTCCACACTCATTTCATGAGATCATATCCGTCACAGAATTCATACGTTGGTACCTTCGAATCCATTCAAGGAAGACTGTGCTCGTGAGAAGCAAGTCTAGAGCCTTGTCTCGAGTGCAGCTGATGATGGTTCTTGAGTGGAGTATGCCTCGTTACTCCCACGGTCGTCTCCCTTAACCCCACTGACTCGCTCTAATATGATTTCTCCTGACTTCGTTTTAATCCCCAGGTGGTCCTTATCGAAGACCTTTGAGTTTCCGGAACACATTTCCGACTACTGTCATTTATTTTCGCTGGATGATGTGTGGGGGGTCCTTACCACCGGTGGTTGGGAGAGGTGTTCCTCATATCGTTTCTTTAATTCCTATTGCCCTAGGTACCCTTTAAGCACCAGTAACATAGACTACACGATCGCCGTCTCAGTCGGTGCCAAATTCCCTTAGTCCTCCATTTTATAATCTGAACCGTTTTCACAAACTCGCGTGACCCTTTCGATCAGAGTGACTTGTGCCTATTGTGGGGGCGGTTGGTTTCCATTAACCAAATTCACTCGTAGACGTTCTTTATTTCGTTGGTATTCATTTCAATCCGCCTTGCCCATTGCTTTCCAAGGACCCCGTTGGATTGCCATTACATGTGCATCCTTTCAGCAAGTTTTCCATTTGTGGTTCCTTATCCCACATCGTGTACACCCCTTATTTTTCTTTCTATCGTCGATGAGACTTGCAGAATGCCCTTGTGCATCCTTTCCCATTCTGTGGGGTTTCGCGATTTTTCAGCCTTATTCAATGTTGAGGTCCTACCTCCTTGTTTGGCCCCCTTTTCTTCTGCGCGCTCTGCTTTGGTATATTGCTTACACATTTTGATGATTTTGGTTGCACCCTTTTCCTCATCTCGGTCCTTTCTGTTTTGTTGTTTTGACCTGGCTTTCTCTTGTAGAGACTCGTTGATCCAGTCTCCATTCTTCATTGCGCTCACCACATTCCCGTAATGCACTTAATCATTCTTCCTTGAGGTGGTATTTCTTAAGTGATAATCTTCTCAATATTTGCAGTGGTACCTTATCATCCAACTTTCTTCTCCACGCAATACCGGTTAATTGTACTTAGATATTAAGGTACTCCATCCTTAATAAGAGGGTGGAACTGTTTGCTACGTATTTAACCTTATCCATATCTCGCAGTGCTTTACAGTCCTCTGCGGTAATTGCATAAGGGTTGGTTATTTCTTGACAAAATCGTTGCCAATGAATGCGTCCTTGGAGCTTTTTATGGCCAAGATCACCACTCATAGCGCATCGATACCAATTTGTTAAATGCGTAAGGTTTTCTCCTTTCGTCCCACTGATCGCATATTGTATCCTATGCATCTGTTTTCCCTAATGTTGTGGGTTTTTGTCAGAAATAATCTTCACATTGGAGTAGCAATATTTTCATGTTTTCGTAGTCCTTGTCTTCGAAGATTTGCGGCGGTGTGGCGTCTTTCCTTTTGGCTCTGGCCGAACCCTTGCTTACGGCTTCTATAAGCAGTTCCATTCAATCGTAATCCAGGTCATCTTTGGGCGTCATTCTGCACCTAGCTTGTTGTTGACTTCGGTTCCCTCGTCCTCGATCTTTATCAAGGTCTTTGTTACTTTCGCTATCGGACAAACTACTTGATTAACTATCGTCCTCATTATTGTCGTCTCCTGGATGCCCAGGATTGTCTCAGGGACCATGCAGCGATCTTTGTCCTCCACCAGTAGGCCCAGCTTCTGCCTCTTGTTGTTGAGGGGCCTTTCCTTTTCCTTTTTGATTCTCATGAGAATTTTGCCTGTTCTTAGGTGCCGGGATCCAAGAATGACTGCTTCCTCCTCGGTCGGCACCTGATGGTCTTTGATTGACCTGTGCCCAAAAATTATCCAACAGACTTTTCAATTCCGGAATTTATGCATCCTTCCGGGCCTCGAATTCTCTAATTACAGACAGGTTTATTGCAATTTGTGCTCACACATCCTCGTTTTCTTCTCCCTGTGTAGCTAGCTCCCTTACCAATTAATCAAAACTCCGTTGCCGTTACAACCACAGCCAAAGAAAAAACCACACCAAATTTTCTGCCGAGCCCCCACCTCATTGGTCAACAACCAAATCTCACCGCTTCACCCCCTCACTTTAAAGACTTTTCATCAACAAATCAGCCCCTATTA
>QLOI01004489.1:1613-11707 GCA_003313605.1 Tuber umbilicatum | reverse complement strand
GTTGAAGAAGAGGCGGAGGAGGGGGGGGTGGGCCGGAGGGGAGGAAGCGCTATCCTGGACATATATTAAGTCTGAGGATGAGGACATCAACATGATGGAAATGCAGGATTCAGATGAGAACCAGTTTCGCACCAGCACCCAGAAGATTGGAGAGCGCCTGCTTGAGCAGGCTACGACCCCTAAGGACTTCTTTTTAAGTCCGAAAGACCAGCAAGGCGCCACTTCTATAGTTCATAGGCACCGAATAATATCACCACATACAGTGTGGCCAGCTACGTAGGCCAAAATCTATACGCCTATATTTATACACCCAAAGCCATACGCACAAAGATATATGCTCAAAGCCCGACACCCAAGACATACGCCCAAAGACATATGCCTAAAGCATATGCACAAAGATCTATGCCTAAAGCCATACGCTCAAAGACATATGCCCAAAGACATATGCCCAAAGACATACACCTAAAGACATACACGCAAAGCATACGCACAAGACATATGCCCAAAACCATACGACCTAATTCATACCAAATCCATAAACACTCTAAGGTACTATGCAAATCCAACACTTCCCTATTACTAGTATAATTACAGAATCCAAACGGTTAAAATAATAAGCCCATGTATTTGGACAAGCTAGTCCAGGCTGTCTGCTGGATAGAATTCTATCTTAGAGTCAAACTCAGAATCTACAATGGCACAATGAAACAACATCCATAATAACGCTACTCCTCGTACTTCCACTCTGCATCATTTTCATTGAATAGACTGTACCACGAATGTAGACTCCTGCCTTCAGGACAACAAGAATCTCATGGTATTCTGCATCGTCACAATCCAAGAATCTTGATACCATCTCCTTTCTCTGTAGCTCCACGTTTTCCGACTTGTCCAGATGGATTTTGGTTCCCAACCAATACGTCCTACCCAATACTGGAGTATGCATTCCAGCCTTCGGATAATCCATCACTTCTGCCACATAGTCGCATGAACAAGGTGCAAGGTGTGAGCATTGATGGATAGTTGACTTACAAAAGAATTGTATCACTTTATGACCTCAGGCAACAGAGTAGAGATAAGCATGTGAAAACAAGGTTGGTCCAAGGTTGGTCCAATGTCGCTATAGTTGCCCAGAGAGCTCTGGAGAACATTCTTCATCTCAACAAAGTTATGGTCAGTCTGAACATTGACCTTTGCACGAAGCCGTGGAAGTGGAATGACGTTGGGTTCGGTGAACCCTAGTGGACCGGTTCCAGTAACAATGTAATTCTCGATACTCTCCATGATTTGAATGGTGAGACTGGATACTGAGGTTGTAGAGTCGTGGTGCTTTGGTGGTAGGGAAAGGAGTTTGAAATAAAGATATACTATAAAACGGTTGGTAGCGACTGGCGGGGGGGTACTCGAGAACAGCAGATGAACTCTTGAACGGAACAACGGTGGAATAATCAGGAATCCAAACCTGGAAGCTCCTATTAAGCCCAGCCACTTATATATTGAGCTAATCGATATCAAGTTTGATAGTGCAACCAAAGAACTTATAATTTATATAAATTTACAAAAGCCAGAACGAGAAGCGATTACTCTGAACCCAATTCTGGGACCAAGCATCAGGGCATTTTTCCCCTCACCACACGGCGGTTGTGATTACACTGCTGAAAGATTTTCAAGCTAGAAACTCGGCCTTCAATTTCATAACCCAAATTGAGCGCTCGTTTGATGACCCGGGATTCCGGTGTTTTAAGTTCCAACATTCCCGCTATCTGCCCGCCTCTAACCAATTTGACTGCCTTGCCTCTGTTTGTCCAATCGAATCCACATGATTTTAACTGGTATTGCTGCGCAATCCTTGGTAACTGGCTATTAGTCCAAGGTTTGTCTAAATCTCCCAGTTAGCCCTTACAGTAGTGGTAATATAGGTATGAGTTCTAGCTTGGACAGAACATAGTAACAGTATACAGAAAAGAAAGTTGACAGTCTTTCGGTCAAAGGATATGCGGTGGATGTCGATTGGTTTCTTTGGACCGAATATCCTGGTCTGAAACTCCTGAATTGGAACCGGCTCATGTGGCGCAGTAGTCATTGTCATTGCAGATACAGAGAAAAGAGCAGATAGTGATAGGTTAGATATAGCAGTCTTGTAAGTTCATAGGGAGTGGTGCCTAGGTAATGGGCGGTCTCGTTGCATGGAATGGGGTTTAAATACAAGGGTTATAATTGGAAATCACAATTGGTCACTCGGAATGCACAACTGACGGAAGTACCGTACTACATATTTCAGCACCAACTCCTATCCATTCGAATTGCTTCGAATCATTGCGAGAGCCCCAGAGAATTCTGGCGAGTAGATCTAGTTGAAAAATTAGGTTGCCGCATAGGGTGAAGGAGTTGTATGAGAGTGCTCACTTGGGATTAGGGAATTCAGATAAATGCTCTAATACAGATATGTTCGATTATATGCCGCTTAACCATGTGTTTTGACCACAGCTCCTGATTCAGACTAGGATAAACTTAAAGCTCATTCATAGTTTATCCACTATCCAACTCTCAAGTTGTGGAGTTCCTGCCGAGCTCCATACCATAATATTTACGAAATAATTCATACGCGATCATACGCATAAAAGTCATATGCACAAATTATACTCCCAAAAGCTATACTTACAAGTCATACACACAAATCTATATCATCAATTCCTACAACTATTAGTACATTCAAAAGATGCATAGGCAGGTAAATAGAATCATAGAATAACATCTAGGCAAGGTTCTTAGTTTAGTAGCTTAGATAGCATCATATAACAAGGGTTTATTGCCCAAATCTAAACACCTTTTTGTAGGAGGCATTACAATTGAAAGACTACTATTACACTAAATACCAAAAGTCGCTTCAAATCATTGAGCAATACTGTGTTATTTTGGTACTTAAAATGTCTTTACAACCTGAATCCTCCGCAGCTGGCAGCCTACACTCCCACTATAACAGCCAATGGGCCCACTACGGCAGTAGTGTAAGAAGCCATACTTCCATTCTTCGGATACATGAAAGCCTAGCCAGGCACCAGTCTCCATCTCCATCTCTGCAATCTGTCGGATCGAGTCCATACGCGATCAAGGGCCCAGAAACACCGACTCCAAAACCTCCGGCTAGGGCCTCTCGAGCAACTTTTTCAAGTTTCATAAGACCTTTGCACCCTGATTCTGTTTCACTGCCACCTAGAAACCAAGATCATGCTCGGAACATGTTCCACTTACCAGCTCCAGCTTCAGTAACGAGTGATGCAAATACATTTGAGATATTTGAAAACTTTTATCCCTATACTAAAGTATTTCATGAGAGCTGGATAGATTGGTGGAAAGAGACACCAGGGTTTGCAGCATATACGACAAAATATGCCGGCAAGAAGAAGATCAGGTGGAACTCTGATCTTCGAGGCACAGATATATGGAAATACTTTCAGCAACGCGCCAACCGCTCAGGTCGTGCTGCTGGTACACCATGGGTGATGTGCATCATTTGCAGGAAGGTTCTCGCTCACCCAAGCGGCACAGGCACCAGCTCGAAGCACGATCACAACAAGTCCTCAGCATGTCAGAAATCTAGAAAGTTTAACAGATTTGACTCTGGAAGTTTACCTTATACAGATGTCCTTAAACTATTGCAGAAACGAACAAAAACAGGAAATCGGCGCAGGATAATTGATCCAGTAACACCAATGGACTTCAAAAAGCACTTTTTCGAAGAATACTTCCTAAAGGCCTTTCTTGCAACGAATATTGCATTTAATTACTCAAACAACCTTGCCTTCCACCAAGCCTTCAAAGATATTCATCCAGGCGTTGAAATCCCTAGCCCAACAACACTGCCAAGACACTTGAAACGGCTCGGTAACTCTATGGTATATGGGATTCGAACTGGTTTTCCAGTTGACGGAAGGATTTCTCTGGCTGCCAATGCTTAGACTTTGCCGAAAACCTCGCATTTCCGGCAATCGTGGCTTATTGGATCTCAGATAACTGGCAGATAGAGGAAGTGCTAATAGGGTTTGAGGAAATATAAGGTTCTCACACGGGTGCCAATATGGCGGGGATCATTAATAAAGTCCTTGCTAAATATGGGATTCAGGATAGAATTCTTATTTTCGCCACCGATATTGCTAGTAACAACAAAACCCACACAACTGCCTTAAACAACACATTAGGTTCACTGTCAATAGAATGGTCCCTGATGGAAAACCATATTCTGTGCATGGCCCATGTTGTTCAGCTTGTTCTTGCTGCATTTATGAGTTCCATCAAGGTGAAATCAAAAGATGGTCATATGCCATCTGGCTTTAAGGCAGATCATATTGATAAGGTTATGAGGTGGGATAATGGTTTTCACAAGACAATAGAAAAGGTAATATCCTAGACCCATACTGTGCAACAGTTTCACAATTTGTAAAATACACATTTCATAGGCACAGATTCATACGCACAGATTCATACGCCTGAAATAAATATCTATAGGTGCAAAAGTAAGAATATGAATCTACCGTATGATGAAGCCTAAGTTTGGAGAACGAAAGATAACTGGATTGTTCCTAGATACTATACCCGATGCGTTGAAGAGAGAATCCGAATCTGTGTGTACATTAGCACCGGAAATTGCGTATTGCTATTGGAGCTTCATCTCAGCACCGGCAGTACTTCATTGAGATACAGAACGACAGGGTCAAGATCTCAACTATGCTTATTTACGATGTCAAAACACGGTGGAACTGGACTCTAAACATGTTGGAGAGATCTGTGCGGTTACGTGAATTGATGAAGGATTGGTTACAAACTTATCCTGAGTTTGCGCCGTAGTGGTCGACCTCCGAAGAAAGAAAACAGGTGGAGTTCAACTTGGAAGTACTTCAACCTATCCGGTTTTGGACCCAATGGATGTAGAAAACACGCGGAGCCACGATTCATCGCGTATTTGAAGTCTACCAAGACATTTTTGATTATTTAGAAATGCAAATTGCAAAGTTGGAACCCAAAAGAATGCAGTAGAAGGTTGACATTCGTGAAGGTTTGTTGAGAGCAAAACTAAAGGCAGCAGTTTATTATGGTAAAACTGAAAATCCAAGAGACCTTCTGTTTGGCGTTGGAGCTTGTCTCAACCCATATTCTCATCTAGACCCATTTCGTGAATGGGATTTAGATGATGCTGCTGGTGAGACTGATTATGAGAAGTCATATAAATAAGAGTTTGTAGCATATTACAATCTTCACTAGGCACTAATGAATGCCCGGTGTCCAGATACACTAGTTCTGTGAAGCAGTCTAAATAGTCGATCAAAGCATCTTCACGGATGGAGATCGGAACAATTTTAGTCAACGAGGCACTCGCGTATATCGAATCATAATCTGAGGTCTAACCTCCCGAGTCAGCCATTGAAGCCTCGGGTTACATGCCTGACACAACCCCAGCTGGGATCTTTTATGAGCCAAACATACTGGAGTGGTGGAAGATTAATGCTGGATGATTCCCCAAGTTAGCCTGGATGGCTAAGGATATTCTTGCAGTCGAAGGAGGCAGTGTTGGTGTTGAACGAGTATTTAGCATAACAAGTGATGTGATTCCATATCGTCAATCCTGATCGCAAAGAAGCACAATTAGGGCCTCAATGCTTGTGAAATCATATAAGCACGAAGAATTACGGCGAGAGCTAGCAAATTATGACAGCGAACGAGAGGCAGTACAGTTGAAAGAAATGGCAGTAATTAAGGATTACTGTGGTTGGACAGATAGGCAGGACCAGAGTGCTGAAGAGGATTACGACTGTATCTCAGATGATGACGAGTCACAAAAAAACGTCACAGCGTAGTCTGTTGTCAATCAGGATGGAAGAAGGACGTTTGGAAAAGAGCCAAGGCCTATCCTACCCGATCGCAGCTTAGTTAAATCTCAATTTGCACGCCCTCCACCAGATCAAGGTCAAGATGATTGTGAGCAATTGGCAGGTTCAGAAGAGTCAGGGGATGACTATGGAATCTGGGATAGTGCGGTAAACATGTATGTTGGGTCTGACACTGAGAACGAATCTCAAGAGGAAGAGCCAGAGATTGTGGGAAGAGTTAGTGACCTTGGGGGTAGCGACGAGGTGGACAACATAGATGTTGCAAGTATAGGGGACCCAAATGGCTGGCAGGAAGAGGTTTACCCTGAGGTGGATGTTCATCAGGAAGGTACCGAGTCAGTTCCTGTGGTGCTACTGGTAGCCCAGAGAAGAGGGCAGGGCTGAAAGTGGATTGGAGTTACAACAAGAAACTCTGCTGGGACAGGTAGGAAAGTAAAGAAAAGGTCCCGTTTAAACTAGGTTAAAATCCGCTAGGAAATAGTTCTGCATTCACAGAACTTGGTTAAGGTGATTAGGCTTCAAGTGTATAGTAGTTTTATTGCCACTGAGACATACCTACCAACAGTAGGGTGCACAAGTAGGAAGATATATGTGGAGCATAACAGAGCAGTAAACATCAAGTGAACGATATAAGTAAGTCATACGATCACAATGTATACGGTCAGAAATGCTATGAATATAAATCATACACCTAAAATTATATGTAAAGCAATAACATAAGCACAAAATTATGCGCTGGAAATAATCGTAAGCGCAATGTTACATGTTCAGATATGCAGTAGTAATGTAGGAATCATATGCACGAAATTATGCATATAGTTCATACGCCCAAAAACATACGTCCAGGAAATCATAGGCCGAAAAAATTGTAAGAGCTGTTGTAAATAGAACAATTATGACGTAGATAATACACACTTACCGGGAGGTTAGTTGCTATGGTTTCAATCCGTCATGTGACCTGTTTGCTAACTACACCTGTACAACCTCTATTTCCTATTCCCCTATTCCCATATTCCCCTATTCCCGTGCATTCCTCTCCTGTTCCCACATTCCCCTACAAACGCAACTACGGGCACTCGCATACGGCGCGGCGAACAGCACACGACTACGAGAACTTGACTCCAAGAACCCCTGTACCAACCTCTGGATATACCATAGCCATTGTTCTATACCAAACGACCTTTATTCTATCCTGCTTTGAGCTGGAAGAAAGCTTGCTTTGAGCGAGTTTGGGTGGTTCAAAAAGACTATGAGCAGGTAATCAAAAGAGGGGGAAAAGGGGGCCATGAGAAAGAAATGGAAGCGGGAACGCCGAAGAAACAAGGAGGGGCAGGTGCAGGAGACCCCTATAAACATTAATGAGGGTGAACGAATTCCGAATTCGGGCATAGCAAAACCTAAGATATTATCCACAGGTATTTAATATAGTTCTATTCATCCATTGAAAGCATATACTGATACCTTTATCAATTATATTAGATCCCCGGCTACCTATTCTATGGCTTAACGGCAAGATGCTATACAGCATGAAACGGAATATTCGCCCGATGTTGATTAAACCCACACATCCTGTAACATATCATCAAGCTGCTGATTTTGATATCCTGGACGCAATCCTTTCAAGGCCTAAATGTCAGCCAGACTCCAACTTGGAAGACAACTTTGAGGATGAAAATGAGCCAAAATTGCAACTCGTCACGGGCAACAGTGTGATAATAAGGGACAGGTAAGTAATTAATGATACTTGTAGTTGTAAATAAGCTTACACAGTGGTTAAATTATGATCAGACATGGCAGCCCATGTATAGTAAAAGCCGGGAACAAACAGGCCAGCTGGCTATTACCTCAAATTGAACAAGTGGTCTATGAATATGTTGCTAGCAGGAACTTAGCAGCAGATCATACCCGGCATGGTGTAATGGGCACAGGGGAATGCTATAAACCAGACAAGATATCAGACGTTCGAGATACTGATGCCGCTGACAACCATACGAAGAAAGCTACAACCCTTGGCCGCCCAGAGGGGAATGCGAGCAGCAAGCTTAATCCGGACTGCACTTTTAGAACGAAAGGCTGTATTATTGGACACCGCTCGCTTGCACCAAGAATGGAAAAGCGAACCAAAAATATCAAACTTGGGCCGGGACCAGCACCGTCGTATAACTTGAAACCAGCCATTGAAGCACTGAGGGTGTTCGCCCAAAAGCTGCTGCCATTGACTCAAACTGTAGAGGCTTTATTTCATGCTTTTCTCCCTGAAGAGTATTCCAAATACAAGGCCGTCTATGGGACCATTTACGATGGGAGAGCAGACAATATTAATGAAGCATTTGGGATATGGACGTCATGTTCACTGGCCATCAATGCGAATACCAATAACCACAAGGATGTGGAAGAAGTATGCTATGGATGGTGTGTGGTTGTTGTATTGTGAGATTTTAAAGGAGGCAATGCCTGCTTCCCAGAGCTTGGAGTTAAGATTGATAGTCCTCCTGGTACTAGACTTTTCTGTCATCAACTACATGCGTTACTGACATATACCATCTATGCTCTGTTATTTTCATGCGGTCTTATGCGGTAGAGCATTATATAGGATCTTTCGTGGGCCATGGCTATAGTGTAGTCCACTTTACACACCAGGTGGTACATGACGCATACGTGTAGAGGATGGGCAAGCCATTGTGGGAATTCGGGAGAATGCCGGAATGGTGGCAGAAATCACGTGGGTACTTGAATGTGTAGATAGTTGTTTCTAATTAGTCCTGTGTATATGTGAAGTAATTTAATAAATAGTCTAACTAGATCTGCCAGTATCCAAGCTAGTTAGGTGGAAAGAGGTCTTTCACTCATGCGCCCAAAACCATACATCCAAAACCATACGCCCAAAACCATACGCCCTGGGCTCAATAGCCAAAATGATACACTGTAAGTCATACACCGAAAGTCATACCCTCTGAGGATAGAATGCCCAATAACTATATAATAGTGGGGTCATGTACTTCGGATGTGATAACAGGATTTGGGGTTAAACCAATTTTGCTCTAGTCACTTATGGTTACTTGATAAGGAAAGCATGGCCCCGCACGGTTGGGACAGGGAGAATTTGGGAACGGTGCCCTGCCTAGGTAATAAGGGGGGGGGGAAAACGCCGCACCCCGCCCCACGGCCCATGCGGGGCCCTGTGGCAGGCAGGGCGGGGAGAAGAGACATGAAATTGACTCCGGGCCGCGCTGCAATCGGGGCAGAAAACAGAAAACCCACCCCGCCCTGCCCCATAACGAACGCGAATCTTTTATAGTTTTATTCTTGCTGTAGCCACTACTTCTTTCTTTTACTCAGTTTTTCATTTGATTTAAGTGGTACAAAGAAGGAATGTGCAGCTTGCACTATGAAACCTCAAAAACCCCCACCTAGGGCAGGCCCTCCCTAGCTGTCAGAAAACGATCAAGAGGTATAAAAACTAACCCCCGAAAGCCACCTCTCCCCAGTCATGAACCAATAAACCGCCACAAGAACGCCCTGAAATCCAAAAGAAACAACCAGACAGTGAACCCATAAAACTCTACGAATGAAAAACAAACCCCCAGATCCAACCCTAGCTGCGTCCACGCCCTTGAACCAGAACTAGAGAGAACTAAGGGCCCCAGATGTACCGAAAAGGAGGTGCCAGGGGAAGGCAAGAGAGTAGCAGACCAATGCAAGCGGCAGAGGTGCGTGGCAGGTCGAATCAGGGACCCCAGCCCCCTTGGCAAGCAAGATGAGCGACAGTATGATGCCAGCTGGGTGTGAAAAGAGGCAGTAGGGTGCCAGCCGGTAGCAGTTGTTTAGGGTGCAAGCCAGGTGGAGGAGGAAGGTAGTAGGGTACCAGCCAGAGGATCCCAAGGCCAGATGGGCCGGCGAAGGGAGGGAGGAACCGTGTAGAAGTGATGGAACCAAGATAGAGAAGGAGGGGGGGCAGTAGGGTGCAAGCCGATCCCGTGGGGGAGAGGAGAGGAGGGGTAGATCCAGGCGTGATCCAACTATCGGAAACGTGTTCATGTCCTGCTAGGCGGTTCCCAGACACCCTCACACATCCAGCATTATTACCGCTTCTCTCATGTACTCCCTTTATTCTCTGGGAGGAAGCGTCACTAAGTGGGAGGGATACCACCACCAGGATGTGTGAAGGGAGGGAAAGTTTACCGTAGCCACTAGTTTTTTTTTTTTTTT
>QLOI01004484.1:0-48076 GCA_003313605.1 Tuber umbilicatum | reverse complement strand
ACATGAGAGGTACGCACATCACCGTAGTTTTCAGCTACGGTTTCTTAACTGCCATTTTCAACAACCTATTCTAATCTTTAGTCGAGTGATAAAGCGTGACCAGTCAACCAACCCAGCTGCCACCCGCTACCCTCTTTCATAATAATTGTGCAACATTACTAACTAACTTATCGGGTGGTGAGATATTCAAAATATTAGCATGGGAGCCTTTACTAATCGAATGCGATCTCGATTGGCGGGGGACCTCGGCTCGAAAGTTGAGCTTTCGATCAAGATGTCCCGAGTGGTTGTGCGGGTTGGAGCTGAGATCACCCAGATAATTTACCTTCCCTCGTCACCTTTTTTGGGGGTGATTGGTAGCGTGGGAGTTTGTGTGCGGAGGTGGCTAGAATGCGCTTTTACGGTGGGTTCTAGCGAAGGTGTATTCATATTCCGGCATGGTATCTTGTGTGTGGGTTCTGGAGGGTTGTTGGCGAAGCGTTGGGTTATTCGGTGGGGAGTGGTGCAGTTTTTGCCTGGGGAGTGGTAGTGGTGATTACTGGTCTTTTCTACTTGCGCAACCGAGTTGAAGTTGGAACATATGATAGCATACGGGGTCAAACAGGCATTTGTGGGGACTTGGGAAGCTTCTCCTCGGCCTGTAATTGATCGAACATTTCATAAGAAGCTTCAAAGGGCGATATTTCACGATGGGAACAACAAACCCTATGGCTAGATTCTAGGCTATATAGGTATGCATCGTTGTTAGGTCATGTGTGAAGACGGATTGTGTGGGAATGGTGTTTTTTGTATCGTTTGTGATTTATTATTTTACTCTACTTGTACATGGGACCGCCATTGGACCGGCGGTCACTCCCTCCCTATGGCATCCCCTTCAACTTGGCCGCGCGAATACGATAAAATACCGGACCTGAAATCCCGATATTAGCGTGCGTTCCATTAGGCAATGTTTAAAAAACCAATTCAACACTCCAAATGTTCTCAGAAAAGCCAGTTTACTCCCCCCCAAACCCCATCGCCACCATCACATCCAAGCCTCTCAATAACTGAAAGACCCATCCGCTTCGGTATTGATATAAGCCCTCTTGAATCCCACCCCCGCATATCCCCTAACCGGCCATCCTCCTCACCCCAATCTACCTTGGGCGGGACCCCCATCGCAACCGCAGCAGGAGGATGAGTCAAGCTAGATAGAGGACAACGGGAGGGGGAGAGGGCGGGCTGGGTAACTCGTTGAATGGATTGACTGTTGTCATCATAGCGTGGGGTGTCGGTCGGCTGCGAAGGGGGGAGGTGTATTTACCGAGAGCCTGCGGTATCTTATGTAAGTTATATTCAATGACAAAAAGCAGGCTGTGGATGTGATAAGATGGGCAAGAGGCGTGTTCAGAAAAGTTTTGGTAATTTTAGGTTCTCCTCAATAAAGTTCAGAAGCAGAACTGAATTTTTTTGATTCATCATGAGACGGCGGGGGGTAATAATGAAGGAGAGAATGAAGGACTTACACATTTCAATTCTTCCGGCGAGTACGCTGGTAGGGCCTATTTTGTTGACTGAAGGGCTAAGTCAGCAACTTGATCTCCGTATGCCGTGGGAAATAGCTATAGGATGAAGTAAAGGGACGGATCAGATGGTAGTGCATGTTTGTTTGATGGATCATGAAATTTCTCCGAAACAAATGTGATAGAATTTCCTCATGTCGGGGAGGGGGATGAAGGACGTAGGAGGAAGATGAAAGACATACGTTAGTAAAGCACCATGTGACGGAATTGGAGGTCGAGAGGGAAGTGTTATGGATGAAGATGAGAGAAGGTGAATGGTAGATGTTCGGGAGAAGTTTTACGGAGAAAAAATAATTGAGAGGGGGGTTGGATGATCTTGGCACGGTGAAGGGTGTAAGGGTTAAGCCCTATTAGTACCAGCAGCGACAAACACTTTGTTGAGCCTCATTCAATCTGAGGCACCCGGGGAGTGGGAAAGCAGCGGGGCGACTGAGCCGCCAATACCGGTGCATAAATTTCAGAGAGGCAGAAGTCAAAGATGCCTTCCAGATCTAGCTAAGGTTCATGGGCTTACTACCGCATTGTCTGGTATTATTTGGCTTTCCGTCGAGACGGGGCTTCGCTCAAGGCCGGAAACCTGAAATCGACCATCTCAACAACTGGGTTCACAAAATAAAGTCGAAAGTGAACACGCCCCCAAAAAAAAAAAAAGTAGGGGATTACTGGGCTCTCAGCTTAAACCCAAGATCCCTTCGATCGACTTCTCTAGGCAGGCCATGATTGGAGAATTCAGCAATGACCCGCTACTCGTACCGGCACACTGGCTTAGGAGGTACATTGAAGGTTTTTCTTGAAGGCCATTTTCCTGATCTCTACTTTATCATGCTGGGATTGAGTACTCCATGTTCAATGATTCTGCAAAACTCCGGCGTGGAGTTCCAGTAAATAAAACGAAGGCGGTATCGCCTCAATCGCTGTTCATATATTAGGGGTGGGAGTATTGAGAGACCTTGAGGTCAGCTGCTTACTTCTATCTAATGGCCTTGGAAGGTACAGTACTGTATCTGGTTTGGGGCTTTTGTTTTTCCTTGCGATCCGTCTTGGCTGTGAAGGGCGGAAGTATGGACATGCGGATAGGCCTTTCGTTTGGTTAACCTTAACCTCTATTTCTTGGCTAATGGCTTACTGAACATCTACCGTACCGTATCAAGTCCGCCGTTAGCTCGGGAGCCACTTTCTACCTGAAAATGTTCGGGACTTTCATTTCCCACTGTCGTTGGGATGACAGGACAGAGGTTGGGCCTCCTTTGAACAATGGCTTAGTGATTGGTGTAACACCTTGTTATTACGGTCTGAATTTTATGGGTTGGATAATTCTCGTCGTTGAGTTGGGACTAGTGTCAAGGGAGATATGATAGAGAGGAGTAGATTCAAGTCATTACGGTACTTGTAATGAGGCCAGAGTAGGAATCTCTATAGGGTTTAGAGCGTCTTAGCCTGTCGTTTTGTTTGCTTTTGAGTGTCCTAGTACTTGTACAGTAATACGGTATTAAATTGGCTTCCCTCATTTTTTCCGGTTTACTCGTAGTGGATAGCTTGGGTCTGCGAGTGCGCCTCTCGCTCTCTTTCTTCACGCTGAATTCGGCTGGCAGGGGTTGTTCAAATCGTAATACAGGAGACGGAAACATCCAACGCCAGCAATTTGGTACGAGCATCAACAGGCGTGATGGTTTGGATCAGGCTCATGTGGGCCACTGAGGGGTAGGAGGGGGTTGGTGGAGGGCTGTAGCGCCAGATAATTTTAACTATGCCGGAAACAAGCTTGCTTGCAGCTTCTTTATGCCTCAAAGGTCTTGGATTGGCTGGAATTATAAGAGGCTTCAGCTTCGAGATCTTCAGCTCAGCAACATCAAGCCTCTGGCGATTTGGAGATACTGTGGGTGGTTTTCTTTTGTATATTTGACCAAGTCGGAGATATTTGCTGATTACTTTTTTCTCCCTTTATTTTCTCCCCTTCCTTCCTCCTTCCAATTCTCCCCGGGCTTGCTAGGGATGTCAAGGCAGAGGTGAGAACGAGATCTGACAAGTCCCGGAACGACGGCATGCAAATGGTGGAAGTGTGGTTGTATGTTTCAGCCTTAAATGTTTTGTTATGGCAATATCGCATGCCGGTAGGATTGGTAACGTGTTTGCTTTTGTCAGCCCTACTAGCATTATTGCGCTCTTACAGTAACTATTTCTTGTGATATGAGGGGGCGGTTGAGAGTTCCGGAGAAAAGTTGCCTCATGGTGTCGTGTACAGTACGGTAATACGTTACGCGAGAACGTCGATCACAGTGTGGTGCTGTACTGTACCGGTCTACCCCAGTATCTCGCATGTTAGCTTGTATTTTACTGATAATGTAGGTCGGGTGGATCTCGAGCTTGGTTTGCTCTAATGTTTTGATACTAATCACAGTTAAATCGTCGTATTCGGTCAACATACCAGGATTCCACTTACTCGGGTACTCTGCGATCCTCAATCTGCTTCCCCTCTTTTTCCTGTACCACCATCGTCTAGTTTTGTGATACGTGCGGGACATTTTGTGGATACCGGTGCCGTTCCCGAGCAACAGAGGAGGGATGGCGAAAGCAGTTGAACCGATGTCACTATTCTGTTTTCGGCTCGAATACCGGAAGGCATTTATCCTACTGGAGGCTGCATCAACTTTGAGTTTTAAACCCCCAATGGATCCGCACGGGAAAGGATGGGCGCTGCTTGCAAATACGGACCCACTTTTTGGCGGGTGACAGTATGACCGCTACACGATCTAATTTTCTTCAGCTACGGAGAGTACCGAATGCAGGTGTTGTTATTCCAGCTGAGCATACGTATCATGCTGCCCACCATAGGCTGACCCACAGCGGGCCGTCTGTGGCTCTTTTGGCTAGCGGAGGTTAGGTTGATTACCTTACACTACATAGAGTACCCCCCAGTATCAATTGCTTGTAACATATCCTGTCTCGTGTGGGGGGGAGGGAGGAAGAGAGTGAAACAAAAAGCTTTTTTGTATCCTTTAAAAAGCCTCTCTATAGACCGGTTAGGATAGGGGTAAAGTCCAAACTTCTGAATTACCGTTCGGAAATGGAACTACTCAAATTTCTGCTTCATATCGTTCGGTCTTTCGGCCTTTTGGGGCATGAAGGCAGTGGCCTCAACCAGGAGATACTAGATACCGGCGGCCTACTTCCTGACCTGTCTGGGGTTGGGGGAGCAGGTGCACTAATTCCTTCCACCGGCTTCAAGTGTCCGAATTATAGCCCTAAGGGAATCAACGAGCACCTAATATCTTGCAATACTCCCAATGATCGGTCGTGCTGGTTTAAGCCAAATAAGTGGTGGGCCCCAAGGGGTTACGATATCAATACGGATTATGAGTTTAGTTGGCCGGATGGGACACACAGAGAGGTATTTAATCTATTTTTTTCTTTTCCTTTGACGTGGTAGGCAATGTCAATAGATTAAACGTGATTTAGTATTGGCTTGAGGTCGCTGATGGAACGACTGCACCCGACGGATATCTTAAAACCAAAGCGAAGTTGGTGAACGGGACCTACCCGGGGCCACTCCTCGAGGCGTGTTGGGGTGATCAACTTAGTGAGTTGGCCCGTGTTATCATGATAGGATTTTCTGGGAGGAATTGTGATGCTAAGTGAAATTAAGCTATCCATGTCACCAATAAGATGAAGGATAATGGCACTACTATCCATTGGCATGGCTTCCGGCAGTGGAATACCAGTGAAGCTGATGGTGTGAATGCAAGTGATACCCCATGAGCAGCTATCTACTCTTTGGTGGCTAACTGAAAATCATAGGGAATCACTCAATGCCCAATTGCTGTAAGTTTGCCTGAAGCCCCTGCTGTAAGGTGCTATAGTACTCGTGGCTCACCATTCTCGTAGCCTGGACACACATACACATATAAATTCCGTGCAACGGAGTATGGGCACACGTGGTATCACAGGTAGGGCCAAAATCAAAGCTATTCATTCGAAGGGCCAAAGCTCGTTCTAACCGCCTTAGCCATTACTCCCTGCAATATCCCGATGGAGTTCTCGGTAAGTGATTGCTTCATCATGCTCTGATATCTTATTCTGACGTCAATCGATCTAGGCCCAATAATCATCCACGGTCCTCAAAGCGCAAACTACGATGTCGATGTTGGCACGGTTCTCGTCAGTGACTGGTCGCATGAGACAGCCTTCATTGACTTCCTTAAAGAGCTCACAGATGGACCCCCGCCAATGCAAAGCAATTTACTCCAAGGCAGAGGTATGTGCATATCATGCTGGAACCTGCCCAACATACCGAGCTGATCCTCCATAGGCCGATTTCCTTGTGTCCAGGGAGACCCCAGATGTGTTGGGCGTCCTGGAAATTACTACGAGCTTAAGTTTGAAAAAGGGAAGAAGTACCTAATGAGATTGATCAATACGTCCACCGCGTCGCAGTTCAAGTTCTCAATCGATAACCATATTCTTACGGTTGTTTCTGCGGATTTTGTGCCTATAAAACCTTATCAGACAAAGTATTTGAACATAGGTATCGGTGAGTATTACCACCTGCTAGCTGCCGATCGTGGTATGCCGAACAAATAGAAACTTACTTCGAATCGTAGGTCAAAGGTACAGCGTAATTGTTGAAGCGAGTCCCTCTGTCCCAGATGATTCTGTGAACATGGACTACTGGATTCGAACAAGTAATTCCCAACCCCGCCCCGCTGGTATACATAGCTGACAGCCCTCAAGTCCCTGCAGCGGGTTGTAACAGCATCCAATTCCCCGTCAAGCAAACCGGTATCATTCGATACTTCTCTAACTCCACATACGCCCTCCCTGTATCCAGCTTCTGGGGAGCAGAAAACAGTCAAACGACGGAGCCTGATGATTGCGTCGACGAAGACATGGAAAATCTCGTACCCGTCGTTCCAAAGAGTTTGATTCCTGGGGATTATGCGAATAACTATGCCTCCGATACCTATGAAGTTGGCATGACAGAGTCGACACCCAAGCACCCCAACCTGCCCCATGGTAACTATAGCCGATGGGATATTGCCATGCTTCCCATGTAAGTTCTCGCCTTGGCTGGCTGGTGGTAGTCGTTTCTTCGCTAGGAAACGGGAGTTGACGTGGGTGATATTACTCATGCAGGTGGTTGGACTGGGGAAACCCAACGATTTTGAACCTTGATAAGAATGTTTCCAATATGAGTCAAGAGTTGTCGATTGTTCCCGAGGATTATCAGAACAAGGCACGTTTACTGCACTTCTTCACGAGCATTTTCCTCTTCCTCTTTTCTTTAAAAGGTTGTTCAAACCGCTGACTATATTTTGTGAATAGTGGGTTGTTCTTGTTATCGTCGGTGAGTTCGAGACGCCCATCCTTGGCCACATTATAAACCTTCGAGATGCTAACAGGTCCTAGGCAATATAACGCTCCCATCCGGACACAACATTGACAAGAGGTCTATCCCTACCAGGCACCCTATCCACGTCAGTCCGATCCCCAAACACCTCCACCATCCCCCCCGATTGACTAACAACATATACCAATAGCTTCACGGCCACGACTTCATCCTCTTGGCCCAGAATCATACGCAATGGGACGTTAAGAACTGGACCGCTACCGACGCCTTCAACCACATGAACTACACTAACCCCCCTCGCCGTGACGTGGCCCTCCTGCCAAAGGAAGGGTATATCGTTATCGCTTTCAAAACCGATAATCCGGGCCCATGGGTTAGTTTCGCAATATATCCTTCCATATACCCATAGAGACACGACTGATGATTTTTGTTATTTTCCCAGCTTGTACATTGCCACATCGCCTGGCACGCTAGCAGTGGCCTCGCAATGCAGATCATGGAAGATCAGGAGAACATCGAACGGACCATCAAGAACAAGAAGGCTATTCAGGAAACTTGCGATGCTTGGAGAAGATGGAATGCTACTATAAATGTGGAACAGGATGATTCTGGGGTTTGAAGAGGACAGTTTGTGTACTTGGGTAGTATGGTCTGTTATGGCTAATTTTTGCTTTTTTTGTAAACGATGGAAAGAAAATACAATCTTCACTGAGTTTTTGGTTTTTGGTATCTGTGGCACGATCGCGTGACCGTTCCTGATTTCCGGCACGGAATCCCAAACTAGTTTCCGGCTAGGGCGTTGTGTGCGGAGTGGAGTGCCGGACGTTATCACCAAACATCACTCGAAGCCTCCAGACTGAGATCTTCGCAACGTGAAGCTGAGTGTTATACTCCTGGGGCATGACTTTGAAATTGGGAGCAGTGCTGAGCACGGAATTGCCACAAGTCAGGAATATTGTAGTGCCTCTATAAGAGGGTATGCGGACTCCGTACCTCGCACTCACCAATACAAGGGTGTGATACCCGCTCCGAATCTCGTCTTACCCTCAGCCAATCCTACCTCCACCGCTGACATCCTAGCTATAGTTACACCTTCACGCTCAACGCGATATCGTCGCTACCAGTCGGCAATAGACGCCCATATTCTCTTCTCTCGGGAATTTATCCACTCTAATGGATAGCAAGTTAAGTTACCGCATAAACCATTATCCATCACCCCGACGAAAAAGAAAAGATGAGAAACACGAATCCACCTCTCGACGGGATAGCTATTTGTTCCCACGACTACATCCCGTAGAATACCCACCTGACCGAATACGGTAGCTGAGGCGTACAGAAAACAATTAGTCCTAGTGCAATTGTCGAGGGACGAACCCGAAATTCAAGTTTGATTCCTTCACCGAGTTGTCCATCTCGTGCGGCATGAGGGGAAAAAAAATTAAATAATTAAATAAAAATATACGGTAACGATCCTGCATACCTTATGGGTGCTGGGGGGTTGATCTTCCTTGGTAGGGCTCTATGGCAGATCGGTCATGTTGCCGGGTGCCGTCGTGGGGTCTCACAATGGGCCGTGGGCCCGGGATCGGCAAGTAGCGGAGGGGCGGTCGACGTTGAATTGAGAATCGGAAAAAGAGAAAAGGTGAGAAAGGTTTCACCTCCTTTTGTTCGGGAGGCCAAATGGGAATTCTAGATGTTATCCGGATTCTCTAATATTGAAGGGGATGGATCGGTCATTGAGGGAGACTAGTTCCCGCTAGATCACCCCCTCACTATTCCTCGTCTTGCGGAGTTGATATTCTGTAGATACCGACCGCAGATTGATGCTGCTCGAGTACATGGCCCCATAGTGTTCGAGGGATAAACGGGTAGTTCGAAAAAGCTGGGTTTGGCGGTGCACAAGACAGTTTAGAAAGGGTAGCAAAGTATGTTGGGTTGCCGGGAGCCGGCAGGGAGTGTGCATTGATAAGCGTATGATTGAGGAGGGCAGTCCTACATTATTCGTGTCTAATGATATGATATGATGCCATTGCTGCAATGTGCTCACTTTCCGGTCGGGCTTCACGAGTTATGATAGATGCCTATAGTCGAATGGTCCCACAAAAAAAAAACACGATTTTTGTCGCACGCCGAACAGGGCCTAGATTTTTAATAAGGAAATGGGAGTTTGTACTGGGCTTGTCTTTGTGGGGCTTGCGTATAGGGTTGAACTGGAGGGAAAGGGTGGGGGAGAGAGGGGGAAGGGAGTCCGGTGTTTGTTGTCCTCTGGTTATAGAAGGGATTGGGGAGAGATATGCTGAGAGGGGTGGGTTGGTGCCCCTTCTTGTTTGTAGGTGTTTGGGTGAATTTGACCCAAGATACGAGCACATAGTTCGGGAACATGGGCAGACTTGGGGTGGGCCAATCGACGGCTGAATGTATGATACAGCATAAAACACCACGAGTACAAGTAGCCAGTGATGAGAGCTTAGGAAGCTAGGTAAGGTATAGAAAAAAGCTGAACAAAGAGAGAAACCTAACCTGTAATCATCACCTGTAAAAAACTTTTGCCCAAAAAAACTTGCCTGTCTAGCTAAACTTCTCACCTCACTGTCAATCCCGCCACCTACCCCTTAAATTCCACCGACCCCCTCGGGAAAACCCTCTTGTAAAGGCCTACCATCCTATTAGCTCCAAATTCCACCACTACCGAAGGGCGGAGGAAACTTACTTATAGCAACAGCATCCTGCGGATTAATCCTCCCGTCAAATGTAGCCTTAAAATACCCGTGCGTTCCCAGACTGTCCTTGATAAATCCACTCCTCCCGCGCTTCGTGAATAGTGGTAGCGCTTTGAACCAAGCCACATCCTCCGCATTGAAGAACATGTATCGCACCGTCACCAACTTTTTGTGGATCTTGAAGGGATGGCCTGTAAGGACTATGCGCTTTGCTATTATGCGGCTTTGGTCTGCTGACAGGAAGCTGCCTGTTCCTACTAGGTTCCATGCTTCAGAGGATTCAGAGCGTTGGAAGTAGATTGTTGGAGCGTTGCCCCAGAGGAGAGGGCCAACGAACGTTGCAATTGAGGTTCGGCCGGGGACTAGGAAGCGTTCGAACTTCGTCACGTTGTTTCTTCCTGCGGCGTTGGATTGGCTGTAGAGTGGGGATGTGAGAAGGCGGCGGGGGCCGACTTGCACCAAAAGTTGGTCTTTGGATTTTATGGGGGTGGAGAGGTCTGAAGAGGTAGTTATTGAGAGATTTACAACGGCTTGTTTGTGTTCGTGCCTTAGGAGAGAGAATATTGTTGTTAATGGCTTATTGGGGTTAGGGGAGTCGGCGAGGCTGGCGGGGCCATTTCGAATGTAAATTTGGACTTTTGTTCCTGCGGGGACGCCGCCGACGAGGGCTTCGCGGGTGAGCTTGTTTTTGGCAGATTTGTAGTCTGTGATTTTCGCCAGGCGGTCCCAGTCTGCGGGTTGGAAGGGGCGGTCTTCCTCTGTTTCCCAGGGGGATGTGCGGAGGGACTTTAATCCTCTATATCGGCTAAGACGCTCGCGGGCAAGCACGTTTGGATGAAGCTCTATCTCGTCAGGGAATTCCCGATCTTCAGCTAACTCGGCCGCTCGGGACTTGCGGAATTCTGCAATTTGCTGGAGTTCTTGCTCCGGCGCAGGGTCTAGAAACATCTCGGACATAGCATCGTCACCAAACCCGGTGCCGGCTTCAGTCATTGCCCGTGGCGCCAAACCTTCCTCGCCATCTTCGGGTCGGGCGGGTGACTCATCAAGGGTCATACTCATGTCTTCATCGCTGTCTTCCACCCCAGAGTCTTCGCTGTCAATATCGTCGTCTAGTATCCAGGCGGCTTGGTAGGCAGATGTCCCCTTGGGAAGTTTTCTTGGACACCTTGGGGTAATGGTGGAGGGTTCGTCGACTTCGTCGTCGAAATAATGGTGGTCATCTAAGAGGACTCCCTTGCGGGATGTGGTGGTTATTGATGTAGGGGCTTCGGATATTGTGTCTAGGATGTCTGTGTCTGACATGTGGACCTCTTCTGGAGCAAGGTCTGCTAGGTCGTCTTGTGACGCTGTGGGGGCGTCGAGGACTTTGGGGCCTGGCGTGTCGGTGTCCATGGCCATTGCATCTGCAGGTTTTGAGGAACCAGGGTATTTACAGATCTAGAATAGGGGTTAGTCACCTGTGCCATGTAAAAATTGGTGGGGTTGTTCTGACCTTTTCAATTTGGAAATCTCCGTGCCCGGGAATGTGTACTAGTCTATCTGCTTTTAGGCCTTTCCCACGGACCACACCACCGATTACGAGACCTTCCTCACACCATCGCACATCATCGGCAAGTAGGTAACTTCTTGCATCTCTCCAGTGAACACCTTTTGGAGTTGATGTGCAAAGTGTGCGGATGATGTTCAATGACTCCTGTTCAGACTCGAGGGCGTAAATTTTGCTCGATGTAGGGAAGAAGTGTGAGAAATAGCCAAGGAGAGATTTCTTGACATCTGGCCGTCGTTTGGCTGGCTCAATAGTTTCGAGATACTGGAATTATTAGTGCAAGTTCAGTCTTTTAGAGTGACATACAGAGCTATTACCTGAGCTACTGGGATGGTGTTTGAGATTCCCTGCCCTTCAATACTCCGTAAAAGGAGTTCCCCATGCTCGTCGACTTCTTGCTTGGCGGAAAGTACAAATACTACGAAGTCGGCCACCTTACAAGCGTCCAGTACGGAGAGCAGATCCCGCTTCACCACAATCCATTGTATCTTCTGCTTGAACCTCTCAATTCTAAATTTATTAGCCTACCCGTTACATCCCATTGGCTTAGGCGCGCATACCCAGTTGTAATCGTCCCAACTTCTGGAATATCACCTTCCACCCCCTTCAATTGCCTAATTGCAGCTTGGGAATCCCCATCCTCACACAATGGAACCACAGCGACAATTCTTGGAGCACCTTTCCGCCCATCAAATATTTTGGTCTCACGGACAAGATCCTTGTGCTTGTTTTGCGCTATTTGGCGGTTTTTATTTCGGCGATCCATTTTCGACATCATTTGCTGGTGGGGACTCCTCCGGTTGAAATTATCTGGCTCATCGACCTTGCCTATATATAAATTTAGCTTAGCCTACCTGTAATTTGTACGGCTGTGGGCAAATCACCTTTACTCTTAATTTTCAGGGAAGATTTTGTCGCATGTCGGCTTTTGAACGATTTGTGGGATTGTTTCGTAGTAGGCCTGTGATGATGCACAACGGAGGCGCTCATGTTTTGCGATTTGTGGTTAGGTAGGAATTTCTCTAAAATACCGATCTCTTCGTTCCAACAGTCGCCCGTAACGGTTTTTGTAGTTGGTCTTTTCAGTTGATTCTCTTCCAGCGACGGTGGTTGTAAGCAAGTGTGGGGGAAATGCTCAGCAGTCCCACTTTTTTAAGCAGATCATTTTCCTCTTTTATCTTATAGTCCAGGGAAAAACACAAGTTACCCGGCCAATCGCGAAATTTCAAGGTCTTGGCGAGATCCGTACTAGATTAGTTCCTTAATTTTTCATCTTCAAACTCTTTTCTTTACTCTATGAACAATGCCGGAATCTCAACTCAAACGCCTAAAGGCGTCGCTCCGGTCTGCGGGTATAACCGGTCAGCAAAAGTCAAAGAAAGTAGCCAAGAAGCAGAGGCAATCAACTGTTAAACACGATTCCAGACTTGATCGAAATGCTACGTTACAGACGATTCGAGAGGAGTTCAATCCTTTTGAAATCAAGACAACTCGGGAGAAACATGCAGTGATTGGGAGGGGCAAAGTTAAGGGCACGCAGGGGCGACCAGGTCTGAGCAAACAGATTGGAGAGGAAAATGTGCTTTCTCTGAATTATCTCGGGAGTGCCAGGCGGCTAACGCAATTGTAAACAGAGAAAGCGGACATTGTTGGTCGAAATGCAGAAGAGGAATAAAGCCGGTGGGATCTTGGATAGACGCTTCGGGGAGAACGATCCTACAATGACTCCGGAAGAGAAAATGCTTGAGCGATTCACCAAGGAAAAACAGGTGTGTTACTAAAGGTATTAGCGGTATTCGCCAGCTAATTATTCGCCTGGACAGAAACGAGTCCGTGGCGGTGACATATTCAACCTCGACGACGACGACGAACTGACTCATTTCGGCCAATCCCTCGGCGGTCTTACAGATGACTTTGACGCTCAGAATGACCTAATGCTCTCGGATGACGAGCCCGCCCGAAAACGGCCGTTGGATACGGAAGGCTCAGAAGACGAGGATGCCCCGCCCGAGCGCAAAAAGAGTAAAACCGAAGTTATGAAGGAAGTGATTGCAAAATCAAAACTTCACAAATACGAGCGCCAAAAGGCAAAAGAAGACGATGATGAGGAACGTGAGAAACTGGATGCGCAGATGAATGACATCTGGGCGCTCTTGGGGGCTAAAAAATCGGCTACTGCTGGTCCGGCTACAGGAGCTAATAATGAACCCGTTCCAGGACAGGACGAGATCAGGGCGAGATCTGAGGCAGAACCTAGCATCAACCCGGAGAGGCTGGCGAGGATAGAGGGGAGAATGTATGACTACGACGTGGCTGTCCGGGAAATGGCGTTCGAGAAGCGCTCGGGACCGAGTGAGAGAACCAAAACTGAAGAGGAGAAACTACAGGAGGAGAGCGAGAGATTGAAGAAGCTCGAGGAGGCCCGCCAAAGGAGGATGAGAGGAGAAGAAGACAGTGGGGGTGGGAAAGAAGCCACGGGTGGAGATGACGATGTGGGCCTTGGCGATGCAGCCGAATACGGACTAGGAACCGGTGTCCCTATGGTGCCTGTTGGAGGAACCTTCAATCCTGATGAATTGGTCAATGGCGATTATGAAGTTTCGGAAGATGGGTATATTGATGTTGACGAAAACGGAGAACTTAATGCCTCCGATAAAGAGTATTCAGACGACTATAACTCTAATTATAGTGGTGTAGGTGTTTCTGATGATGAACTTGAAAAGGACGAAGATGATGATTTCCTTGGAGTCCTTGGAAACAAACCGGGAAACGCGGTGACAAAACCAAGCGTCTTCGATCTTTCAAAGGTAGAAAACAAGGACAATAAGCTTGCATTCACCTTCTCCTGCCCACAAACTCACCAGGAGTTTCTAGAGATTGTCAGGGATATCCCAATAGATGATCTTCCAACGGTTGTTCAGAGAATCAGAGTTCTGTACCATCCCAAACTTGATGCCGAGAACAAGCACAAGCTTGCTGTAACAAATCCCTTGCGACTAGGCTAAAGTATCATAACTGACAGATATCTAGCGGTTCTCAGAAATTCTCCTTCAACACATACTCTTGGTTGCTAATAAAGCCCCGTCTGCGCCGCCCTTCGGGCCCTTAGAAACTTTAATTCGCCATCTCCATGCTCTCGCAAAATCATATCCAGATACTGTGTCAAGAGCCTTCCGCAAACACCTGAACATCATACATGAACAGCGTTCTACGGAAGACTTGAAAGCCGGGGACTTGATCCTCTTCACTGCAATTAGCACGATATTTCCTACGAGTGATCACTTCCACCAAGTCGTCACTCCGGCGATGATTGTAATCTGCCAATGGCTCGGACAAGTATCCCCCAACTCACTATCAAGGCTAGGGGTGGGGGCATATCTAGTAACAATGTGCGTCCGATACCAACATCTGTCGAAACGGTATGTCCCCGAGGCCACGCATTTCGTCCTCCGTGCGCTTTCACTCCTCGCGCCTGTGAGGCAGGAGAAGCTACCAGGCACCTTTCCGTATGAGGAACCGGAAGCATCACTACGGATACAAAAGCCCCCGCAGAAGAAAACCGTGGAAGTACGCAAAATGAATTTTGCAGACATCTTCAATGCGGAGAAGAGCGGAGTGGACAGGCGCGATATTCAATTGTCGCTTTTGACAACGTTGGCGAGTTTACTGGAAAGCATGGTAGGCCTCTGGGCGGGTAAAACCGCCTTCACAATGATCTTTGAGCCAGCCTTAGAAATCGTAGAACACCTTCTGCACAAAAGCAATGCATCCGCCATCGGAGGTGTGCATCGAGAAAAGGTTACATTCCTTTCCATCACAGCCTTCCACTTTCCTCCAGTATAATGACCTAACACCTTCCCACAGCTCCTCCTAACCAAAGCCGGTTTAGAAAGCCACCTCCTCCACGCCCGCAAGAGCCTCCGCCCCCTAACGCTCCACCACCACCGCCCCCTCCCGATCAAAACCTACATACCGAAATTCGAAGAGACGTACTCCCTCAGCAAACGCTCCTACGATCCCAATGCGGACCGCGCTGCCCTGTCAAAGTTGAAGGCGGAGCATAAGCGTGAGAAGAAGGGCGCCTTGAGGGAGTTGAGGAAGGACTCAAGGTTCATTGCTAGGGAGAAGTTGAAGGAGGATAAGAAGACGAGTAAGGAGTATCATGAGAAGATGCGGAGGCTTACAGCCATGATTCAGACGGAGGAGGGGGCGGCGGGGAATGAATATAAGAAGGCGAAGGGGAGGAAGTGAGTGTATAATATGGTAGTGTGAGTTGAGGGGAGAATGGGGGGAGGCTGTATATAGCGCGCCGCGGATGCTTGATTAATGATATCTGGGTGGTTTAATTGGTTGAATGCTAGTCCCTACAAAATAGACCATGTGAGGGCTCAGCGAGGCGGCACCCTCAACGAGGCGCGGCAAAGCTTGGCAAGACTTGGCATCAACGGCAAGACTTGGCATCAACGAAATCTCATAATTTCCTCCCTTATACAGGACCACAATTTCTTCCTTTCTGTCTTCCTATACAAACCTACCCCACCACATCAATTCCCACGATTGCCTTTGGAGATTTGATTTCTTCCAAAGGCACCAACTACAACGCAAGCAACTAGTCAACCATCTCCTCAATGGGAGTAGGGGCTGCACTGGCCCCTGCTCCCTCTGCTGACCAATCTTCAAGTTCTTGATGGTCAAATTCGCTTTCTGTTTCCTCTCCTCGATGACACTCAAATGTCCGACTGTAACGACCCTGCTGGATCTTACAGTAGACTTAGTCTTATCCCATGCCGGAGCCCGGAAGGGTTACAGTTAGGCTAGTCAAGTAACTCTATCAAAGAGTTACCATGTGGACTAAGCAAATGGTAATGCTTAGACTGCGAACGAGAAAAGGTATACCAGGTAGGTAGGGAAAGTCTACGTTGCAAGTTCGGAAGGTCTCCGAGAGTTCCGGCAAGTTACCCTACCTAAGGCAGGTAGTTACCCTATCTTAGGGAGTATAGTTACCCTACCTTGGCAAAGAGGTTACCCTACTTTTGGATAGGAGTTACCCTACCTTGAGCGTAAAAGATTACGCGAAGTTTCAGGAAAAGTCATAGGATTGTTTGTTACGCAAGATTATATAGGAGGTTCGAATCTGGGCTCAATCGGGTAATCCGTTGTTGGGCTACGAACTGAAGAAAATCTTGCCTTGGGCAAACATTGAGAAAGCTGAGTCCAACACCCCCCTCTGGCCCCGATGTACAGACAATGCGTCATGGGCCAACTGAAAGGAAGTTGCTGGTTTACTAGTAAAAGCCTATGATTGAAGACAGCGGTGTAATACCGTATACGTTGTCGCCGTCCTTCCGACCGGAAGCTGTTCGCAGGATATATGAGGGGGCATGGGGCGACTGAATGGTTACACAAGAAGTGATTCTCGAGTGCATACACCACTGATCCTTATAAGCCTACGGTGGTAGGTATGTAAGGTATACCGGAAGCCCGGGAGGCCTCCGGTTAAGTGGTAGACCTTCGACTCCCATATGTCTTCGAAAGACTGTAAGATGTCTGGAGGTTGTTAGCGAGCTCTAGATCGTAGTAGTCTTATCTTGACTGAGGTGTTTATCGTCAGTGGCTATGGGTAGCACCCGTATAAGCCAATAGCTTAAGTACCTCGTCACGGGAGTCCGTAGACCAAGCTATCCTGTCGAAGACAGTAGAAGACGATAGACTTGTAAAACGTAATGGTATCATTGAATGGGTGTCTACGAGACTTGTATAGACGAATACGAATGGGACAGTGCGTTTGATATTTGGCTAGCTTATCAGTAACCTGTTAGTTTGCCACTAACAGGACAGCTATATGAAGAGTTTTCTCCTGCAGTTGATTGCATGTATCAGGATACTGCATGAACACTTCACGTCGGATAATGAACTAGCAGAGCCGGCTAACATTCAGTAGAATGTTAGCCCGAGGCCCAGAGGAGATGGGCATGCTCGCGATAGTGGTGAGCTTAGGAGTGATGGAGAGGAGCTGGCAATATAATTCTACTTAAGTATATGCGAGACCTCTTCTCCTAAGACGATCAACTATCCTCTCGAGAACTTATTGAGTAAAGCTGCGGCTTAACTATATTAAGTTTCACCGTTAAGGTTTTCTCTCTTACATATATGTTCTTCACTTTGCGTACGAAGAAAGCTTCGGTATGGCCGCATCCTTGGGATCCATCTTCCTACAGGGAGACCCCGTTACACCGACTGTCTTCAACATTCTGCGCCATTTCCTCAAGATGCTTTTCCAATTTCTTTATCTTTCGTTCAGCTTCAGCAATTTGCTCAGCAAGGCATCCTTCCTCTTGCAGTAATTCTGCACCTGTCTTCCACCGCTTCAGTAACCTTCCCTCCTCTTCCAATCGTTCCGCATCTCTTCACTTTCATGTGCATTCAGCTAACTTTTGCTTTCTGGTAATGACTAGGTTTGTTGCATTATGGTACTTCCGTTGTACCGTCTCGCGTTCCTCGGTTGATTGGGATGCAAAAAATTGCTCAATGTCCTCACTGTTAATCCACACTCTTCCAGCTGTTGGTATTCTTGTATGATTTGCTGCTCGTTTGTGCTATGTTTCAACTAACTGCTTTCTTAGATTTTCGATCTGACGATCTTTTTCATCAAGTTCCGTAAGTGCCCTATTAGCACTTATAGCTATGTTACTAACCACTGTTTTTAGTCCCCAATCGATTGGATTATAGGTTGGCAGGGATTCAAGTGCAATTATCTCGTGGTGCTCGACTTCGGCTTTATTGAGAGAAACTTGAAGGTTATTGATCTGCTGTACCGATAATGTACTTAGGGGCTGGGGATCAGGCAATGTTGGATAGGATGGGGATGTGGTTGAACTTGTGGAACTGGAACTGTGATTGGAAGGTCTGAGCTTTATGGCTTCGATTTTTGAAATTACAAGGCTTCTGTCAATCAGAAAAAGTCCTGTATTTTTGAAACCACTTAGAATGTTGTCAGAACCAAAGGCTGCTCATTGTGCTATCATCAGAATTTCATAGAAATTTGCTTTTGAAACTCCGTATTCGTGTCTCTCAAATCGTCATGTTAATTCCTTTTGGTACTGGTGCTTGTAGGGACTAAAAATGCTAACATTGAGTGGTTGTAAGCGGTGCGTGGTATGTGGAGAAAGGCAATACAGAATGATTTTATGTGATACGCAGAAGTCTAGGAATCCCATGTTAACATGACTATTATGCCTATCAAAAAGCAGAAGCTGAAAGTCTTCTCCTGCCTTTTGTGCCAATAAGCTGTTGTTGTCAAAGTTTCGTTTAAGAAACTCTTTTGCCATATTCTCATCCGTCCACCCATTATGAGAACGGCCAAACAGTATATCCTCAGATATCCCTTTTATCTTTTTAAACCATTTGGCAACGAATTCCTCCGCCTTTAATATAATAGTTGGATTTAGAGCTGTCCCATCGGCACATATGCCTTCGATTATGGTTACGAATTCTTGAGTACCATCTGCCTAATAGTAAGTATTATTATATATATAAAATTATCTTGAATTGGTAGAAAACTAACTTTGTGCACGACACTTTAATTCACCACTCTCCCGAGGGTTTCATATCACTTCTAAAACCTGTTCGGACTGGCCGAGGCCAAGCAGGAATCCAACTTCATCAATATTGTACCTATTATGTGGCTCTATCTTGTACTTATGTACGATATTTTCTAACTATATACATATATAATTAACATTTAATTTCAAACAATAATCAATAAAAACATACATAAACTTTAAACTTAAGAAAATAAATCAATAAATAAACAAATATAACTACTTTGAATGGAAAACTACCTCGTTGAAGAAGTGATTCATTAATTGAATATCATTTCCCCGTAGATTTCGTATGAAGTCTAGTTGCTTGCTAAACCTTGACTTCACATCGGGATGTCGTTTCTTAAATCCCTGTTCCCACCTCTTTCCTAGCATTTCCTCTCCTCCGGATTTTGTTTTCATACGATGCCCAAGGCAGTTTCCCGCAATTGCCAAATTGTCGGAGGAAATCCCAGTTGGCAGTGGAAATAGCAGCGTTTAACAACTGCTCTTTCCTCCTCTGGTATGAGCTTTTGCCTGCGCTGGCCTTCCTCCACTTGATCCCTCCTCCCTTGCCGCCGATGCATTATCGTGGTCACTGGAGCTCCAACCATCGCTGCAGCAATAGTTAAACTTGGAGCCTTTCCGTTTGAAGCCATCTCAATGGCCATCTGCTCTCAAACCTCTAACGGAATCACGTCCTCTGTTGGTGCCATTATAGCAGTAATTGAAAGACAAAATTGATGATTTCATGAGCTTTACTCAAGACTTGATGACACAATTCATTCTACTAACTATTCTAGGATGCCAAGCTTTGCCGCGCTTCGTTGAGGGTCCCGCCTCGCTGAGCCCTCATATGGTCTAGGGGCCTGTCCGATGCCCTCGCAATACTTGACAAACAGAGCACGACACACCACCGGCAAAAATCTACAATATATTGTGCGATATTGACTGTTTAGACTAGATACCGGCATTTTTGCCGTTGGATCACTGAGTGATACATGGTGAATGAAAGACTATTCCAGACTCAAGGTCATTGACAGTGAATTAAGTTACCGGACATAGGCTCCTCGGCAAGCCACTTGGCAAGCTCTCGTTTTGCTATGTAACTATGAGTGAAAAACGCCAAACAAGTTAACAGTAAGAATAGGGAGTACTTATAAATTCAATTGTAAGCCTGATAGACCGGCAGACCATAGTTTCACTATACGCCGTACCACTCGTAGGATACCGATATTCAAAATTTTGTATAGAGTATTCGGCTGTGGATCGGACTTGCAGTCTGGCTCAAGCCATCGCAACCCGCTACGGTGTCATGCCCTCATTCACCCCAAGCGATTAAGGGTATGATACCGCAACCGTATCGTAAACCCTCAGAGAGCCTCAGTATCTACCAATCCCCAGCCCTATTTCCCCCGCACCCGCATCTCGTACTTGTACTGTACCTAACCCTAGCGCATACTTATGCAACTTCAATTTGTATGGATAAGGCCCGTGCGCTTGAGTAACACTACAAGCTCTTCCGTTTGAACTTGGCTTTTGGCCCAGCTTGCGTTCGGAGTTGTGTATACTAGTATATACATCTTAATCGAGTAGTTGGTCCATAAATTACTTGGAGCGTCGCTCTTCCAAGGTTAGATTGGATCGGGTTGAACACCGGGATGTCGCTCAAGTCGTTTGCGCGGGCTGGACTCTTCAGGCATAGGCACTGTTACCGCGGAGTGGAAGCGGGAGTGGCAGCGGGAAAGAGGGCATTGTTGACGGAGAGTTACTGCAGAGGGCCTACAGAGGTATAATACATATCCCATTCCACATGTCTACACATTTCAAAACTCCAATCTAACTGACTTATTACACCAGCCACCATTGCTAGACCTAACTACAGGCTCACACCTAGCAGAAATAACCCGCGAGTACGGAGACTCTCTCGCGTTCGTTCCCTCCTTCCTTCCCCATAGCTTCCAAAGCTAATGTTACCAGCGTAATTTCCTCACACCAAAATACCCGCCTAACGTACTCCACCCTACACACACAATCCACCTCCCTCACCCATGGCCTCAAGAACTTGGGTGTGCAACGCGGCGACAGGGTCGCCGTCTCGCTCGGGAATAATATCGAGTTTGCGCTCGCGACGTATGCCATATTTAAACTTGGAGCTGTTCTCGTGCCTCTCAACCCCTCATTCAACACCGCACAAGTGGTTTCAGCCCTAAACCACCTTTCTACCACGCACCTGCTCATAGGGCTTGAAACGAACCTGCCTCGGAAGCCACCAAGGAGTAATTCTGGATTATTGAGGGAGTTAGTGCCCGGTTGTGAGAGTGTGGGAGTGATTGCTAGTGAGCTGGTGCCGTCGTTGAAGAGGGTTGTCGTTATTGATAATACAAAGGGCAGGGGGGATGGCTTTAAGGCGTTTTCGAAGTTTCCGGATGTGCTGGAGGATGGGGAGGGAAAGGCGCATTTGACTGAGGAGGGGATGGGGGCTGACGACATTGTTAATATTCAGTTTACTAGTGGGTGAGTTGTGGTATATATGGGGGGGGGATGGAACGGGGGGTCCGGAGGCTAATGTGGGGAGAGTATGATAGGACGACGGGTATGCCGAAAGCCGCGTGCTTAACTCATCGGTCTATACTGAATAATGGGAAGAGCATTGGTGATAGAATGCTCTTGACGAATAAAGATGTTATATGCTGTCCTCCGCCGTTATTCCAGTATTCTTCGCTCCTCTATCCACCCCTTCCCATGCCCACCACTAATAGAGGACCAGCTGCTTTGGTAGTGTCCTAGGATACATGGCCTCGGCAACACACGCCTCCTGCATCGTATTCCCCGCCGAATGCTTCGACGCGAAGGCAACCCTTCATGCCGTGCAACAAGAAAAGTGCACGGCACTGTACGGCGTGCCGACAATGTTCACGGCGGAGCTAGAGCTACTGGCTAGCGGGGAGGTGGAACAGAAAGGTTTCGAGCATATCAGGACTGGCATTGCAGCCGGAAGTAGTGTTCCGAGGGAATTGATGAAGAAGTTGCATAAGAAATTGAACCTGACAGAGCTGAGTATGTGACCCTCCGAGTTTAGTCGGCGCGTAAGAAGGGAGGACTAATGAATGATTTGGTTTGGATGGGGTAAAGCTATATGTTATGGGTGAGTGAGATACTGTGATTTGAACGGGTGATTGTTTAATGGCTGACGAGGTTCGTAGAATGACTGAAACTTCACCGGTTTCTGCAATGACTACCACCGATGACCCACTTGAAAAACGAGTGGATAGCGTTGGCAGGCCAATGCCACACATCGAGTACATCCCTCCAACCTCCGCCCTCTTCTTGCTAACATTCGCGGATAGAGCAAAAGTAGTCTCCGCCGCCAACCGCGCCAAAGTCCTCCCCATAGGTAAACGCGGCGAACTAGCAGTATCAGGATACCTCTTACAGAAAGGCTACTGGAACGACCCAATCCGTACAGCGGAAGTCATGACCAAAGATGGGAACGGGAAGTTGTGGATGCATGTAAGCGATTTTTTGGGCTACTCCTACTGCTGTCCCTTCCGTCAGAGCGCTAATTAATCGGATGGAGTGGGTAGACCGGAGACGAAGCGGAAATGGACGAGAACGGGTATATCAAGATCACCGGGAGATTGAAAGATCTGATTATTCGGGGTGGGGAGAACATTGCAGGTCCCCGAGAATCCTAGAGTGTTGGTATTGGGCTAATCCTCGAAGCACCCTCTCGAGATCGAAAATTGCCTGCTCAGCCATCCAAAAATTCTCGAGTCTTCGGTTGTAGGGCTTAAAGATGAGATATACGGAGAGGTTGTTGCAGCATTTGTGAGGAAGGCGGAGGGCTTGACAGCGAATGAGGTTAGGGAGTGGGTTCGCTGGAAGCTGTCGCATCATTTGGGTATGATATGCTACATAGCATGCTCCCAGGTAGCATTTGAGATATGGCAGGGCAAAAGGCTAACCAAGTGATAGTCCCGAAATATGTATTCTGGGTAGACGTCTATCCTAAAACTGCCAGTGGGAAGATACAAAAGTTTGTATTGCAAGAGATGGGGGAGGGACTTGCTACCAAGGGGGAGGGACTGTGATATGATATGATGGGCGATGGAGGATTTAATTGTAGATAATTGCGAATATTCGATCCGGCTTAGTGTGTGTATGATGCCCATTGGTTGGTCGGATAGGGGGTTACGATTTTGATCTAGTATTGTATTGTACATCATAGGCTATTACCTTACCGCGCGTGAGAACAAAGATGAAGAGATGTCTAGAAAAGTCCAGGGAATCATCATTTCTTGGTCTTCTTCGTCTTCTGCCCTTTCTGTCCTTTCTGCCCGGCACTCTGCTCAGTCTTATCCACCGAGCCCTTCTTGGCGGCGTAGCTCCTCCGCACCCAATCCGACACGATCCCCCTGACCGGACCGAAATCGTGCTTTGGCTTCCTAAAAACACAATTAATCAGTCTCCCTCCCCCTCCCACCCATCCTCGCACACACTGAAACATACCGCATATAATACAGCTTTGCCCTCCTCGCCAGCTTCTCCTTCCGCTTCACAAGGTTAATACTATCAATGATGGGCGAGTAAACCTTCAGCCACATCTCCACCCCCAATTTCGTCAAGTGGTCCCTGAGCAGGATCGAGGTGTCAATGCCGCACCGCCGGATATTCAGCAGCACCCCGGAAAATGGTTCACCATTCTTGCGCCTCACGTAGACGATGTCGCCCGGTCGGATCGCCTCCGGGTTGCGCCGGGAGAAGAGCTCCGCGCGGGAACCGCTCGGATCCAGGTCTTTGATTTGTGACGCCGTGAGCACCGATATGGGATCTGTGATTGGCGGTCCAGGGGGTGGCGGGTGGACTTTTATGCGGCGGCGGGGGAGAGTGGGGTTTGGACGGGTTGCGAAGTGGATCCGGGGTGGGGGGGTGTAGGTGGTGGTTGTGGAGAGGGTTGAGGCAGCACGGCGATGGAGGAGGGTGGTTAATGGCCTGAAGGAGAATTTTGAGGCCATTGTTATGGGCGGTGGTGATGGTGATGTGCTCTGCTTATTGGGGATATTTTTTAGGATTGAAGGTGTTGTACGGTATAACATTATTATATTGATGTCCCCAATGGTGGGAAGCGTGATGGGTAATACGCGTGGTGGGGCTTGGGATAGCGCTGCTACTTGTGCTCGTAGTGGGGGAGGGTTGCTGCCAAGAATTTGCTGCATACATTTGGAATTTCTAAAGGTTCTTTGAAAAGACCCCTTGAACACCATGGCTTTGGGAGTGCGTTTTCGGATTGCGATCCATTCTCACCGGGTTTTATCACAGGGAGCGGTGACAGCCCGAGGGTTTGCTTCCTGTCCCTTGCTCCTACGATTAAATGGTATTTTCACTTCCTTCCTCTTCGTAACAGACAAAGGTATTCTGATATTTCTCCCCGCGCGACAGAACCACTACCACAATTCAAACCAACTGTGGATCCAGAATTGGGAGAAAGGCTCGCCAAATTCCGGCAAGAATTGGTCCTCCCCTTTCATCTCTTGCTCGAGCACAAAAAAATGATCCGGAAGGAATGTAACCACGCGAAACTCCTCGGAGAGCCCTTCTACGTCGAAATCGCCGATGAGAAGATCCAACTTCTGCCAAACACCCGCAGCCTGGGTCATCTAGGCGCACGGGAGATCACGAATACGATCAGCGCAATGAGCGACCCGAACGAGATTGACAACATCCTCCCCTTCCTGCTGGGTCTCCGGCAGGCAAGGGTCTCGTTGAAGGAAGGCCACAAGCTGAAGATTCTCCGGGCCTGCAATCTTGCGGGACGGGTGGACTTGGTAATCCGGATCGTTAAGAATGTGAAGAAGTACGGCTTCTATCTCACCAAGCCCCTCGCTCGGGAATGCATGCGCGGTACATTGGTCGAGCAGGCAGTGCCCGATAAGGATTTCTCCGCGAGAGCTGTCCTGCATGCTAACCTTTTTATGAAACTCTTTGTTAACACTGCCCTCAAAGTTAATCCGGCCGAGCGGCTAAAGCGGGACCCGGTGGTCATTGGAACGGCGCTGGGTGTTTTTGCAGATAACTACCTCCGCTATAACGACGGAGTTGACTTCGAGGGTGAGACCGAGAAATTATGTCGTCTTCTGAGGGGTCAGTGTTGGGACCAAGTCGAGTGGGAGTGCCCGGTGCCGACGGGGCGCAATCGCGAAATCGCGAATCGGAAACAGCATGTCCACAACCTCCTAAAGGTTATCGTCGACTACACCCCGGTTCTTGAAGGGTTACTTGGGGCCAAGAGCGTACTTGTCGGGGTCGGTGACCTATACCCATGGCTGTCGGAGCAGAGCGAAAGGCTTGCGGAGAGGATTGCGGAATGGACGCAACATGTGGCTTCCGAGAAGGCTATTATGTCGGATTCTCCTAGGTTGAGTATTGGTAGTTATAGGGCTGCTGCAGAATTGGTCCAGCAGAGGGAGAAGAAGAAGACAGGAGAGTTATTCGAGGAGGCATCTGAAGGAGGCGTAGATGAGGAGGCTGTGGAGGAGGAGGCAGTCGACGACGATGACTTAACTGAAGCCCAGAGGAAGGAGTTGGAGGAGTTGGAGAAGGGCATGTAGATTCTTGATTTATGTTGAATAAAAAGCCCTTTATGTACTATACTTATGCTACACTTCTTAACTTAAAAATTGTGTATGAACCCTCAACGCCTTCTCTGATACCCCAATGCCTGTATGTAAATGGGTCTTATAACTTAGCTATAATTCTGAGTGTCACCTGAGGGTCAGGTGACCATTGCTTGGTCATGGTGGGGAAACGTGGGGCGTTTTCTCGACTTGGAAAACAACACATCTCCGCTCCTCCCAGCTCAAGACTTCGCACGATTTGACATCAAACAAGACAAGACAAGACAACTTAGGTCATCTCTTCTATAGGGATAGATAAACGATCACGATCATGGCCACCATAGTTGCTATAGATCCGTCAAATGCCTCCAAGGCTACCCTGAAGCTTGAGAATGTATGGCTTATTTCTTATTACACTTCCTCTAAACTACTGCTCTGGGTATCCCGACTAACAAGCACCCACCAGACCGAAAAACGAGACACCCTCATCGCAATAGAAAAGGAATACCAGGCAAGATGGGCCCGGGACAAAATATTCGAAATCGATGCGCCTACTCTAGAAGAAGACCCCACAACCGACCCAGACCTCCTGCGTGAGCGCCATCCCAAATTCTTCGGTTGCATGGCATACCCATACATGAATGGAAGTCTGCATGCCGGACACTCCTTCTCCCTCAGCAAAGTAGAATTTGCAACCGGTTACCAGCGTATGAAAGGAAAGCGAGCCCTGTTTCCCCTCGGCTTCCACTGCACGGGCATGCCAATTAAGTCCTCCTCCGACAAGATCAAGAGGGAGGTAGAGCTCTTCGGCAAAAACTTTGAAAAGGTGCCTGAGGAGGAAGATGAAGAGCCGCAACCACCGCCAACAAATGCCGCGACAAGCGAAGATGTTACCAAATTCGCTGCAAAGAAGGGTAAAGCCGCGGCAAAGGCGGTCAACTTGAGGTATCAGTTTCAGATTATGCTAGCACTAGGTATCCCCCTGGAGGAGATTCATAAATTTGCCGAATCGGAGTACTGGCTCAAGTACTTTCCGCCGATCTGCATGAGGGATTCCACGAATCTGGGGTTGAGAATTGATTGGAGGAGGTCGTTTGTCACTACAGATGCGAATCCGTATTATGACGCTTTTGTACGCTGGCAGATGAATAGGTTGAAGGATCTGGGGAAAATCAAGTTTGGTGAGAGGTATACCATCTACTCACCAAAGGATGGCCAGCCCTGTATGGATCATGACAGGAGTGACGGTGAGGGGCTTGGGCCGCAAGAGTATACGGCTGTTAAGCTGAAGGTGCTGGAGTGGGCCGAGGAAGGGAGAAAGGAGGTTGCTGGCAAACTTCCGGAAGGTGCTGAGGTTTTCTTGGTTGCGGCTACCTTGAGACCCGAGACTATGTGGGTTTCTTCTCTCCCACCCCTAGTTATAGGTTTTGATCGATGAAATTAGGTATGGTCAAACTTGCTGCTTCGTCGGTCCTAAGATTTCATACGGCGTTTACCAGGTTTCACCCACCGAGTTCTATGTTTGCACCGAACGTGCCGCCCGAAATATGGCTTTCCAGGGTGTTTTCACCGAACGTGGTGTCTTCCCATCCGTTGGTACCTTACAAGGCCAGTCCCTCGTTGGTGCTTTGGTTCATGCACCTCTCTCGGTACACAAAGATGGAGTCCGTGTTCTCCCCATGGAATCTGTCCTTGCTACCAAGGGCACTGGTGTAGTTACCTCTGTGCCGTCCGATTCTCCTGACGACTATGCTACCGTCAAGGACCTTGCTAAGAAGGCCGACTACTATAAGATCAAAAAGGAATGGGCAGAGCTTGAGATTATTCCCATCATCAAAACCCCTTCATACGGAGAGTTGACGGCTGAGTTCCTAGTTAAAAAGATGAAGATTAATTCACCAAAGGATACCAAGCCATTGGCTGAAGCGAAGGAGCTTGCATATAAGGAAGGTTTCTACCAGGGGACTATGCTCATTGGTGACTTCAAGGATGAGAGAGTTGAGAAGGCCAAGCCCAAAGTTCGTGAGATCTTGTTGAACAAGAAAGAGGCATTCGTTTACAGTGAACCAGAGGGTCACGTTCTTTCCCGCTCTGGAGACATTTGCGTTGTGGCTCTTTGCGATCAGTGGTATCTTGACTACGGAGAGACGAACTGGAGAGAGGAAGTTGAGACATTAGTTGGCGGTAAACTCAATACATTCCACGAGGAGACAAAGAACGGCTTCACGGCAAATCTTGCTTGGCTGAACCAGTGGGCTTGCGCACGTTCCTACGGTCTTGGAAGTAAGCTTCCGTGGGATCCTCAATTCCTTGTTGAGAGTCTGTCGGATTCGACTATCTACATGGCGTACTACACTATTGCGCACTTCCTACATGCCTCTATTGACGGTGTTAGTATTGGCCCTGCCGGTATCAAGCCTGAGCAGATGACCGATGAGGTCTGGGACTATATTTTTACTCGCCGTGATCTCTCCCCGGAGGTTATCAAGAAGTCCGGCATCTCGGAGGGGTGGCTTAAGAAACTACGTAGAGAGTTTGAATACTTTTACCCTCTTGATGTTCGTGTCTCAGGCAAGGATCTTATCCAGAACCATTTGACCTTCTTCTTGTACATTCACACAGCACTCTTCCCGCCACGATACTGGCCCCAAGGAGTCCGTGCGAACGGTCACTTGATGCTAAATGGGGAAAAGATGAGTAAGCATACTGGTAACTTCCTGACTCTTGAGGAGACAGTGAAGAAGTATGGTGCCGATGCCGCTAGAATTGCGTTTGCCGACGCTGGCGATGGTGTCGAGGATGCGAACTTTGAGGAGAAGGTGTGTTTTATCCCCCTAATCCTTGATACGGTGGCTAATTGCTCTAGGTCGCTAACGCGGCTATCCTTCGTTTGTACACCCTGAAGGAATGGTGCGAAGATGTGGTCCGTGACGCCGAAGCCAGTAAACTCAGAGAAGGGCCAAAAGACACCTTCTGGGACCGCGTCTTTGAAAATGAGATAAACCAATTGATTGAACAAACTCGTGAACATTACGAGAGGTAAATATCCTCCACCTCCCGTTTCTCCTCCACATCCCATCACTCGCTAACCTACCAAACCCAACATAGCACATCTTACAAACTTGCCCTAAAAACCGGTTTTTACGAACTCCAGGCCGCGCGCGACACCTACCGCGAAGCAGCTGCCACCATCCGCCCACACAAAGACCTGATACGCCGCTTTGTTGAAGTCCAATCCCTACTAATCACCCCCTTCGCCCCCCACTGGGCAGACTACATCTACCGCGAGGTCCTCCAGAAACCAACGAGCGTTCAAAATGCCCTCTTCCCGACCCCCAGCGCGCCAATCTCCACTGAACTCACCGCCGCCCTCTCCTACGTACATGTAACAACCTCAAATATCACCTCTACCGAAGCTGCGCAAGCCAAACGCAAAGCGAAGGGCAAATCCGTCGCCTACGACGCCAACAAACCCAAGCGTCTCACCATCTTCACTGCATTGGAATACCCGGCCTGGCAGGGAGAGTTGATCAAAATTATCAGGAGGCATTTTGACACGGTTGCGCTACGCACCAATGATGAAGCGTTGAACGAGGAAATTAAGGGAACGGGCCAGATGAAGAAGGCTATGCCTTTTGTGCAGGGTATCAAGCGCAGGCTTCAGGTGGAGCCGTACGAAACGGTTTTTGACAGGAAATTGGTGTTCGATGAGGTCGCTGTGCTCAAGGAGGTCATTGCCGGGATCGGCAAGATGACTGGCGCGGTGGAGGTTAGGGTTGTGGTTATTGGGGAGAATGGGAAGGGGAAGAGGGTTGACGGTGGCGGTGAAGAGGAGGTGGACATTCCTGCTATGGCCGAGAGTGCGGAACCTGGGAATCCGAAGTTTGAGTTTGAGAATGTTTAGTTGAGGGGTCCGTACTACATCACTCGGTAGACTATTGAAATGTAAATTTCTGAAATGGGTTTCTTTTTCCCGGCACTGTGGTCTGCTTATTGACTGAAACTCTCAAGTATGATACAGTGCGCTAACGTCTATAATTTATGATGAAATTTCCCCGCGGAAAAAATAGCCATCCATTCAATTAATCAACACCAACACAATACAAACTTCTAACCGAACAGTGCAGTACAAATACTACTCTCACCCGAACCCAGCCAGCATAATCCCCCCCCGGGCTTCTTCCACCACATCCCCTGTATTTCACAGCGCACACACCTTGGCCCCCAACGCACTCCTCGCAAAATCGAAATCAGAGCCGCTCTTGCCAAAAGTCAAATCCTCAGGACTCTCAGCATGCATGGAAAACCTACCACTCTGCCCACCGGCCGTCCAGATCCCACTACGCAAATCATACCCAGTCCGTATCTTCATCCCTATGGCGACGATATACTCCAGCGGCAAATACTCCCCTATTCTAACTACTAGGTACCGTTTAAATGTGTGGGCCAACACTAGCCCGCACGCCATGACGCCGGACTTACAACCCTTGTTCAGGTGTGAGAGTTCTAGCAGCTCGAGGTGGGGCGGGAGATCTTGTTCCCGGGGAGGCACAGGCAGATGTTCAGCCGGCAGAGGTTCCTGTACGGTTTCAGCAGAGTAGTATCTCGTAGTGTGAAGAATTCTAGGCTCCGGCGGTCACTGGGCATGTCTGGGCTTGCCCACTCGAGGTTTCTGAAGACGCTTAAGAGGTGTTGGGAGGTGTTTCGGGTTGTCCCCTCCGGTACTGAAGCAGGAGAGATGAAGGGTGTAGGCTTTTGTGGGGCTCACTTTGCTCTCCCGGCGGGTGCATAAGCCCGTTAGTGTTTGTGCAGTCTCCTCAAAGCCCCCAGGCTCAAGGGGTTCACCCGACTCGACACCGCTTCTCTAAGGCCAAAACTGATCAATCCCCGGTCCGACGGGTGGTGGCTGCCGGCTCCTGCACTCTCCACCAAGTTACCAATCCCGGCATACCAACTCGCTGAGACACAATCTGCTGATCGTCTCGTCTAGGTGCCGCAAGCTCTTTTCCGAACATATCGGAGCGAGCCTAAGATCTCGCGGGTACGGATAATTGTGTTCCCGCATCTCGTTCAAGAGGTGACTCTGTGAAAACATTGTGCCGAACTCGAGCAATGGTGAACAACTCTCTCTGTAGGAAGTTGAAGTTAGAGCCTGAATATTTTTAAAGGTCAAAAGTGAGTCGATCAACACCATTGGCAGTTCTTCCGCACACGACCATGTACCCCGTTGCCCCTAAAAGGAGATAGCGGTAGTCCTCCTCTAGCTCCTCGCCTCAAGACGGAAGTATTGAGGTGAAGAGTCTTGGGTAGGCGACCAAAGCATCAGATGTCACTCGCTCTCGGGTGAGCCTTTAAGTTGTTCTCTTCGAAAACAGCCTTCCATCACTCTTGTTTATTGAATACAAACCCTCTAGGTGTGATACAGCGGTTTAATGTCTATAGCTAGTGTTATACAGTAAAATGTTTACAAAAGAAATAACCATCCCGTCAATAGATGAACTGAAACATTGGACTAAGGATGTAAGAATGAATCGCTCTCACAAAAAAGCTCAACCCACCTCTCCTGTCCCCCTTCTTCCCATTTCCTTCACAGCATATCCCCTATAATCCCCAGTCCAGTTGTCGCAAAGTGGGAAAATTGTTGTCTTCCGATATGTATGTCCTGCACCTTATATTATCATCATGAAAACCACTCCCCTGCCCATCTACCATACGAATTAATTACCGGTGCAAATAGCACAGCTGTAAGAGTACTTGTACAGCGCTGCATAGTACAACTGTCCCACACAATGTCCTACCGCCGTAGGGTACTGTACTAGAATATGATACAGTGCAACAATCCCAGGCTTTCAACTATCGTCAACCCCTGTCCAGGATTGGGTCTTTCCGAGGTTGATCGGTGGGCAACTAGCCACGACGCATATCCTACTCGTGCAGTATGGTGCCGGTATCTACAAGTACCCGGTATAATTTACAGGTAGTACCGTGCCGTAGAAGCTTGAAATGGTTGGGCCATGCAGTCGGAAATTCCCATTCTATAAAAGGGGCGAAGGGCGCAAAAAAAAAGGGGGGAGTTTCTCAGCCCCTCGGAGAGAGACATAGAACTTGGTCCGGTTATTTGAGATTCTACGATACTCGCGTAAACTAACCCACTCCATCATGGGCCAACACAACCACAGCATGGAAAAGCCAATACAAGAAAAAGTTTTCTCAATTCAGCCCTCGGACCAAGGAGGGAGGAGGCAAGTCCGCAAAAACCACTTCTTGGGAATCTTCTTTGTACTCCTTGCCTGTTCGATATCACTCGGGGGTTTTCACTTTAGGGATAGAATTCGTGAGCGTGGAAAGCCATATCGGTCGATTGAAAAACGGGTGGAGCATATTCTTCGGTTTACACCCTTGATTGGTGAGTAATACGCGACTTGAGTTGCCGTGATGATGATGATGACCGGGATGACTCACTTTTTTCCTGTCTGGTCGGAAAAAGATGGACATAATGATCTACCCTATAAGATAAAGGCACTTTTCCGGAACAGGATTTACAACGGCAATTTTACCTTCAACACTTCATTGCCGGGCCAGGTTGATCTTCCAAGGTTGCGGATGGGGCGTGTTGGGGTATTAACCATTGTTCACTTCCTCCTCCTCCTCCTCCTCCGCCTTGAATAAGCGCCGATTGATTATTCTCTAGGGTACCTTCTGGAGCGTGTTCGTTGGATGTCCCGACACCGAGGGGATAGACGATAAAGTCTACTACCCGGGCGTGCAAACCACTTTAAAACAAATAGACCTGGTCCATCGCCTAGCCGACGCCTACCCTGACCTCGCTTTAACATCCTCTCCCCTCATCGCAAGACTGGCACATAGCTTTGGCAAGATAGCCTCGGTAATGGGTGCCGAAGGCCTGCACCAAATTGGCAACTCGGCTTCTAACCTTCGCCTCTATCATTCCCTCGGAGTGCGCTACGTGACGCTAACACACAACTGCAACAACAAATACGCCGACAGTGCGCTCCCCGTGAACAATACTCTCTGGGGCGGCCTAAGTAGCGACGGCAAAGATATCATCAAGGAGATGAACCGTCTGGGCATGATCGTCGACCTCTCGCATACCTCGCACGATACACAGATGGATACATTCAAGGTTACCGGTGCGCCCGTAATCTACAGCCATTCCTCCGCATACGCTGTCTGCGACCACCCCCGCAATGTCAAGGACGAAGCTCTGGAAAAGGTCAAGGAAAACAATGGCGTAGTGATGGTGAACTTTTATCCAGGGTTCGTCAAGTGCGGCGACGGCGAGGCGAGATTGGAAGATGTAGCAGATCACGTGGAGTACATTGGCAGGAAGATTGGCTGGGAACATGTTGGTATCGGTTCGGATTTCGACGGAATTCCAAAGGTTCCGGTGGGACTGGAGGATGTTTCCAAGTATCCAAAGTTGTTTGAGGAGTTGCTGAGGAGAGGGGTCACGGATCGCCAGGCAAGCTTGATTGCGGGGGAGAATATATTGAGGGTTTGGAAGGATGTGGAGGAGGTCTCCCGGAAAATGAACAAGGAGGGAGTTAGGCCTTTGGAAGACTAGGCGCATTTTCCCTTGCCACTCCAGAACGTGATTGAGAATGGAGGGATTCTTACGAATGATGTGTTACAAGAATTGATAAGATTCTGGTGGCCGTTTTAGAATATTGAGCTTTCTCACGTACTTGGGCATCTGGGCATAAGCGGTGGCCCACGTAGTATAAGAAGTGACGGCACTTGTAACAGGACGAGCCAAAACGTAGAAGGAGAAGGAACCATCTCACCGCGGAACGGCACTCTTGTTTCAGCCTAATTACACAATACCAAACAGAGCGACGTCCAGTTCTGAAGCCGATCATGCCATGCGAGACCAACCCCTATGCTCACGCCCAAGGCCTCAGATATAATATCATACCGGTACTATGGCGCCCTACCTTCATCCCCCTTTCCTCTCGCCTTAGGCAGTAAAATAATTACTTTTCTGTAATTACTAGGAATCTCCTAAGACTTGTTTATTATTATAAACTGAAAAGCAATATTATAATAAGAAAGAAAGTCAGAAAACCAACCTTCTGAGAGCAATGAAAGATTTCTACTAACTATTGAATAAGAGGTTCTAAAAGACTATCTTGCCTCCCTTCACAGCCAATTTCACTGAACTGCTTTGTGCTTATGCTATTTTTGCTAGTATTTTCTATAATCATCATTTTCAAGCTCTGATCAGTGGGAGCAGGTTGTGGCAGGCTGACATCTCTATAAATACCCCTGACTTGCAACCATTCAATCCGCATTTCTTCTCCAATTATGGAATGTAGTAATAGCTATGCGATAATGTTCTAATACCTCACCGTATTGGAGCTCCCTGTGGGAAGATGGATCCTAAGGATGCGACCGTACTGAAGGTCTTTAAATGCAGAAGTAAGAATAAAATTGTAAGAAACGCAATAATAAAAACTTAATATTGTTAACCTGCTGATAGGCATATGTAGTTCTAACACCCCCCTCTGGCCTTGATAAAGGGCCTGGACATTGCCAGCAGCATGGTGCGTAGTTGCTTGCTACCAGTAAAAATCGCGAAATTGGTGGCCTCTCCGCAACACCATATACGTCATTGCCGGCTGTCTGACTGGAAGCTGTTCGCAGGATATATGAGAGGGGTAGTGAGCACTGCTCATACAACTGGAATCCAGTGTACTATACATAAAGTACCTGGATGAATAGAGAAATCGGCAGAACAAGTAGGAGGTAAAATATGCTTCACGTTGACCGACTACGAATAGTCATAGGTCTGCAAGAACAGATGAGAGTTAAAAAGACGTAGCTGTAAGGTTATCTCACTAGGCAAATCAAAGAAGTGATGGAGCACTAAGCCTACCAACTCTACGTGAAGACAATGCAGTCATGCCTCTGTGCTGTCACCAGTGTCTGATGTTGAGACTGATCATCTCAATAACAGAGGAACAACTGGTATGTTCATATTGGACGGCATATTTCAGACTAAGTTCATATGGCAAAGGCATCGGTAGTTTTCGACTGGCAGAGTCTTCCACACCCTCCGGAAGATGAAGTTATAATAGCTAAATCACCAGAAGCGGGGAAAGTATTCAGGGTCTACAAGTTTCGCACTCCGATTAGTAAGACAAAAGACAAGCAGTTGTTGCAGAGGTACTTAGTTAGTATAGGTATTAGATGTACTGGCCACGGAAACTTATTGAATTGTGTGAACGGTAGGATCTTAATAGACTATATAGAGTATACGGTCGTGATACTAAAAGGTGTATTGCAGGCACATTAAGCAAGGAGGAGGTATTTGGTATGAAGGAAGATTGGTAGAGATTCTTGTCCTTAATTCTTCTAAGCGAGGTGGGCGGTAGTGTCTATATATACAGGTTTGCATACTCCGTATATACTCCGTGTATCTTAAGAAATAATAGGGAAAACATAGGAAGAAACATAAGTGCGACTGTGTTTAACCCTGAGAATCTACCAAGGAGATCTCAAATAATGTGCTTTAATCTAAAGGGGTGTGAGGGATATAACTGTGAGTCTGAAGAAATAATTGTTGGTTAGAAGAACCAGAAAGTATGCATAAAGACGGAGAAATATCCCGAAAACCATAAAGAAAACACATGTGATAATTCTAATCATTATCATGAAATATTCAATGAAATATACGTCATATATGTCCTAGCTATAGTAATGTTCTCGGGGTATAGGTAAAGCCGTAACACTAACCAAGTATGAGAATATGCGATATTATCAAAGTAAAATAAACATATGAAACAAATTAGAAATTTCAACACTTCCCCTCATTATCTACAGTCCAATAGTTCCATTAACCAAAGATGTACTGGTTTCGCTAAGTTTTTGGTACAAATGTCGGCAAGATTATTGGACGACGCAACCTGGAGTAAGGTGAACGAACCGTGATCGATCTCCTCTCGTATTTTGTGAAAGTGGATATCGATATGTTTTGTTCACTCATTAAGTTGATGATTGGTTACCAGAAAATTTGCGCCGGGATTATTGGCATGCAAAGTGATCGGTACGGTTAATCGAACATCAAGAAGATCGTTTTGAACCATTGGATTTGTCTCGCCGCAAGTGACATAGCAACATATTCTGCTTCTGTAGTTGATGTAGCAACCGAGTGCTGTTTCTTAGATCACCATGAGATACATGAACCGTTAAATAGAACAATGTGTCCAGAAAAGGAACGGTGAGTGTCTAGGCAGGCAGCAAAATCAGTGTCAACATAGGTATCAATAGCATTTGTTGTATTATGCGGGTAGAAGAGTCCAGTGTCTTTAGTTCCATTTATGTATCGAAGGACATGTTTAGCGGTCTTAAGATGTTGGTCGGTAGGACAAGAAGAAAATTGAGAGAGAAATGAAATCGTGTACGCTAGATCGGGTCTGGTTCCAGTCGTCAAATACATAAATGATCCTATTATTGATTAGTAAGTGGATGGGTCCGGTATCTGTAGGTTTTTGATCCCTTTCGTAAGTTGAATGGCTTTTAGTAAGGATGTAGAAATGGGGCTGGAATTATCCATGCCATATCGGAAGATGTATTGTTGTTGGGTAAGACATATCCCATCTGGTGTATACGTAATGTATAGGCCAAGCAGGAAGCTAGCTTCCCCTTGATCAGTAATCTCGAATGCCGTTTTCAGGTCTTCTATCAAGGTTGTAGCATAGGGGGTATTGGCCGAATGGAGGACGATGTCGTCAACATAAACCGATATGTATATGTCATGTTTAATGTGAATGAACATGCATGGGTCTAGAGCTGATGTCGTAAAGCCTTTGGAACTTAAGAATTTAGCAAAGAGAGCGTACTATTCATTTGCTGATTGCTTAAGTCCGTAGAGACATCGGTTAAGTTTTTATACTTTATCTCTGTCACAGTACCCTTGTGACGGTCGCGTGTAAACTTCTTCTTTCAATTCACTGTAAAGGAAAGCTGATTTAATATCAAATTGTCGTAGTCGTCATTTGTTTTTGGCATTTAGCACAAGGAGGAAGCGGAGGGATTCATATCGAATGACGGATGCAAAGGTTTCTTTGTAGTCGAAGCCGGGTATTTGTGAAAATCCTTTGGCAACAGCTCTTGCACGATACCTTTCCAAGGTTCTGTCAGAATTCTTTTTGGTTCTGAATACCCACTTACTATCTATCAATTTTTTATTAACAGGTTTATCAACAATGTCAAAGGTTTTGTTCTTCTTAAGTGCCTTTATCTCATCGTCCATAGCTGAGGTCCATTGATCTTTCAGCGGGCTATTTACAGCCTCGTAATAGGTGGTAGGATCGGCATCAGGTATCTCTTTGACATTTCTACCAAAGCGTTGTGGTGGGTGTGAGACTCTTCCAGATCTGGTCCGTGTTGTATTAGGATCCGCGGGTTTCTCGGGAGGTTCCGGGATTGGCGATGGTGGACTTTCATATTCATCTAGGTTATCAGGCGGTAGGGGAGGATGAACTTCGATTGTTGTATTTTGTGGTAGTTCTTCTTGTTCTGTTTCCAAAGGCTTATCGAGTGGTTTCGAGACTGTTGGAAATGAAGGTGAAAGAATTGTCGCAAAATTTTTCTTTGGTAAAATAAATTCCATTGAGGCAAGCAGTATTATTGTCTTGGTTGTCTAATGGAGTTGTCTGGTTTCAGTGACTTTATGTTGCGATAGTATATAAACTTGGTAGATTTTGTTTGATAAAGTGTATCCAACAAGGTATCCTTTGATGGCCCAGGGCTGTTACTTTGTTCCTGGTTTTCTGGATTCCTCTGGTATATGGACAAAGCATTTAGTCCCATATGGGCGTAGATGTTTGAACAATGGCTTTTTGTTGTAGAGAGATTCATAGAGTGTCGAATTTCCTATGGATCGGTTTGGGGGTCTGTTCCAGAAATATACAGCTGTTGCGACAGCTTCTCCCCATAGTCTTAATGTGAGGTCTTTCAACATTGATCGAGTGGAGGTGATTATTGTTCTGTTGTATTGTTCGGCAACACCATTAGATTCATGTGAGTAGGGGGTAGTTATGTCATGAATGATTTCATGCCTTAGAAAAAGGCTCAGCATCTCGTTATTAACATACTTACTACCACCATTAGTTTTGAATCGTTTTATGGTCATGCTGTCTTGGGTTTGATGTTCGTTGATGAATTGTGTTAACACTTTTATTGTATTGGATTTGGCCTTAATGGGATAAATCCAAGCATAGCGAGTGCAGTCATCAATGAAGGTAACATAGTACCAAGAATTGCCGAAGGTAGGAGTTGAGAACTTTCCACTTAAGTCTGAATGAATTAACTCAAATGGTGTATCACATGGCTCATTTGTTGATTTTGGTTTGCGTTTGGTAGACTTGTAGGTAATACAGGTTTCGCATTGCCAATCTTTTGAAACTTGGGGTATTGTAGGGTCATCAGAGTAGTTGATGTTTTGGAGGTATTTAGGAGAGGGGTGACCGAGTGCTTCATGCCACTGCTTGTAAGTCATCTTGTCCGCCTTTTCCTTTTCCTCTTATACAACATAATCTTGACCGTCTAATTTTCCCCAAAGAACTTCTGCTTTGTTCTCCCTAAAAACATACATATTCTTTCCACTACTGTATAAAGAAAAACCTTTTCCCATAGAAACGTTAGTGCGCCATGACAACAAATTACAAAGACCCAATTTATGAACCCAAAGAATACGTTGAAGGTAGAGAGTAGTTACAAGGCCATTAGATGTTATAGCCATGATCTTCACTGTCCCACGGCCACATGACTCTATTTCCGAGTCATCGCCTAACCTGACTGTGTATTTTTCCGGTTCGTAGTTTATAAGAAGGTCTAAGTTACTTGTCTTGTGTGAGCTTGTACTGGTATCAATTACCCAATAATGTGGGTGAGGAATCTTTTCCGCAGATAGATGGGAGGTATTTGTACTAACCGGTTCGGATATCTCTTCCTTGAATTTTTTTAGGTGAGTTAACAGCTTTCTTTTCCTTCTTATTAAGGTTGTCAGCCTTTAGTTGGTGACATTCGCTGCAGGTGTGTCCTTCGCAGCGTGCAGTGGGGTAGTGCTTCTTGCAATAGGAACATTCCTTCGCGGTGGTAGCCCGTTGCTTTCGTAATTGGTGTTTCTTTCCTTTTCCTTTGATATTGTCGGTTTTATACACCATGTCATCCTCAGTGCTAGACGAGGCCCTCATGTCCAATAATTTGTTATAGACATGATTGTAGGTAAGGTCCTCCTTGGTTTGGAGGTTGTCGACAATATTACTCATTGAATCTGGAAGGGAACGGAGGAGGAAAGCAGCTTTGGCTTCGCGGGACTCGAATACTGCCTTAAAAATAAACGGCAAAATGTATCGATCAGTAGCGGTAGCGGTAGAGCAACAGTGTTGCATTCGATTCCATAAGGTATCGTAGGTGTTGATATGCCCGGGGATGGGCATTGAAACATCGTACGTGGTATTGAGGACAGCGTTGAGTTGGTCAAATGTTAGGTATATGGAATTCCAACACCCCCCACCGGCCCCGATGTAGGGCCCGGACGTCGCCTGCAGTGTGGTGTGAAGTTGCTATTTAACAGCAAAAATGGCCGAATTGGCAGCTTCCCTGTAACACCGTATACGTCGTCGCCGTCCGTCCGACTGGACACTGTTCGCAGGATATATGAGAGGGGTAGTGTGCACCACTCATACAACTGGAATCCAGTATATGATACAAATGGTATCTGGGTGAGCAGAAAAGCCTACCAAATCAGAAACTAGTAATGCTTCACGTTGGCCGACTACGAATAGTCATAGGTCTGCAAGAATGGACAGGAGTTAAGGAGACGTAGCTGCAAGCCCATTCTCGCTAGACAAATCAAAGAAGCGATGGAGCACTAAGCCTACCAACTCTACGTGAAGATAATACAGTCATGCCACTGTGTTGTCACCGTTGTCTGATATCGAGTCAGATCATCTTAATAACAGAGGAACGACTTGCCTGTTCGCATTGGGGTGGCATACTCAGACTAAGTTCATATGACATAAGCATCATTAACTTCCAACTGGCGAAGTCTTGCACACCCTCAGGAAGACGAAGTTAAATAAAGCTGAGTGACCAGAAGCGAGAAAATATTCAGGGTCTACTAGCGTTCGCACTCAGGTTGATAAGATATTAGTTGCGCAGATGTTGTAGTCGTACTTAGTTAGTATTGGTATTAGATGTATTGGCTGCGGAAACTCACTCGGGATATAAATATAAGGGTTCCTCCCCAGCTATTAAACAGACAGCAATGGAGAAGAGATCTTATCCATATAATAAGTTATTATCTATACTTCATACTCTTAGTAGTTTTAGCGAACCGAGTATTAGCTATTCAATTATGACGCCTTCCTGACATCTCTCCTTTATCGAATAAGACTAAACGCTTAGCCATACTCTACAGAGCCCTGAGTTGGTTACCCGTAACATCGAAGAAGGAGGAAGTATCTTCTCTAGCGAATTAATCTTGGAAGGCCCTCCATATGGCCAGTGGTGTCTTCTAGGTGGCCAGCATGATAAGCCATTGGGGGTCGATTGTTTCAAAGAAGTAGGCTGAAGCCCATTGATAGCGATCACGAAACTTATCCATAGGTTCGACATTAACTAACTCTTCATCATCATCTCTTATTTCTTCCAGCATAACCTATGCTCCTGTGACAATATCCCAGCTATTGTATAGTTTCAGGATATGTTGAGAGATTTTGCGCCAGGATTGGTAGTTCTCAGGGCTAGTAAGCTTTGGGATGGAGCTTAGTTTGTAACTGGGTGCCCAGGCATGCTTGGAATTGCTGATGAGTGATCGCGGAGCAGGAGGTAGAGGAGGGAGAGGAGCAGTTGTAGTTGCAGCTGTTGAAGATGCCATTGTTGATATTCAGAAACAAATAATTTCTCCACCAGGAAAAATAGACACACACCCCCTTAATCCACACACTCTAATTCTTAACGGAAGGCTTTAAACTACAACGTGAATCTCGCTCAAAGCAAGCGTTCTTCCCGCTCAAAGCAGGAGGTACTGAATTGCGAATACTCGTGCCAAGGTTGCAGCACCAAAGCTGCAACCCAAGAAAATTAAAAATTTTCTTGGGCACTTCTTCAGAGTGCCTTACAGCTCAATGTCAGTTTGTAGCTCAACGTAAGATTGTGGCTCAATTTTGTGGCTTAAGAGGGGATTGTGGATAGAGGCTGGTAGTAACTTAAAACATAGATGAGCTCTATAATAAATAATACTTAAACAAATAGAAATTAAACAAACTAAATAAAGAATTTTAAGTAAATGAATTAAAATCAAAGAAGATCAAAGGAGTTTTCTCACTAAATGAATTTGAACTGTGAGAAATCCATGAATCCATATAGGAGCCTATTAAATAATAATAATTATAGTTTAATGAGTTCTCTAGTTCAATAGCTACAAATTATGGGTATTCAATGAAGTCCTATAGCTTAATAAACTAGAGATGTTATAGTTCAATAGAGTTTGCACTTTAATCAATACATACCATTGTAGTTCAAGCAAGTTTCAGAATTTCATAGAGCTTAGTAGTTAAATATAACTACATTGTGTTAAAATTATTCTAAAAATACTAAGATATTGAAGAAATCTAAAATGCTGTATAAGACAGCTGAATATATAGTTGTTTAATATTCCAAAATCAAAGAATACTCGGATTTCAACAAAGTATGCCACCTACTATATCCTCCTATATACTACCCAGCCAGCGGGTTGAACCTTATAAAGATATTGAAGTTTGTATTCAGGCTACAATAACTTACCTTCATACAATTGGAGAAGACACACCAAATCTTGCAGCAACAGCACGTCAGTATGAGGTTCCAGAATCACAGCTTCGACGACGTTGGCAAGGGTATCAATCCAAGAAAGTACGACCAGGAGCAAACCAAAAACTCTCTGAGGACCAAGAATTGGCTGTCTGTCAATACCTTGACCGCTTGGATACAATTGGCACCAGTGCCTGTTTGCAAATGGTTACCAGCTGTGCAAATAGCATATTACAAAATGCACATACAGGTTCAGCAAAAGCACCAGTCGTTAGTGTGCACTGGTCTAGGAGATTTCTAAATCAAAATCGGGAATACTTTATTCGAAAGCAGCATGCAATTGATGCTGATCGCAAGCATACTCACCAGCCAGACGATATACAAAATTGGTTTGAAAAATATAAAACCGTTTGTACTACTTATAATATTCAGATTGGTGATCGATACAATTTTGATGAAACTGGCTTTCGTATTGGAATTGGTCGTAACCAATGGATTATTACCAGAGATCCAAATCGTCAATCATATCTAGCCTCTTCTACAAATCAAGATCTAGTCACAGTATGCGAAACGATTTGTGCTAGTGGGACAGTTTCACCACCAATGATTATTATTCCAGGAGTTATTCACTAAGAGCCATGGTATACAACCACCAAAATACCTGATAACTACCTGGTAGGTACCTCTGAAACAGGATACAATAATGACAGATTAACAATGAAATGGAATATACATTTTGAACGGTTCTCAGCTCTACAACAAATTAGAACCTATCGGCTCTAAATCCTGGATGGTTTTGGATCACATTGTACGAAAGAGTTTCTTGACTACTGTGATTCCAAAAATATTATAGTTTTTTGCCTTCCTCCTCATACAAGTCATCAACTTCAACCACTTGATGTGGTTGTATTTCAACCAGATAAGCATTATCATGTTGAGGCAGTTGAGGCTGCGACAAGAACTGGTTGTGATAATTTTGACACAGTGGAGTTCTTGGATAAAATTGATTCGATCAGACAGCAAACATTTAAATCTTCAACAATTCATTCTGCCTTTCGAGCTACTGGACTGGTTCCATATAATCCTGACATAGTTATTTCTAAATTAAGAGAAGCTATGATATACCAGACTCCTTCTATACCAGCTACAACATTCAGTACCTCATCTGCTGTACCTCTCACTATTCCAACCTTAAAAGATCAGAGCGCGGAATTGCAACGAGATGCTCTTGACTTGTCGCCTTCATTTCAGCTAAAGTTGAGGAAGGTTCTTCAGGGAGGATTGGCTCAGGCACAAGTAGGTGCATTAGCAATTGTGCATTTAGAAAATACCCAAGCTGCTGAGCAGGTAAGAAATGCAAGACGAAGGGAATAAAATAGAAGGCAGTTACAAAAAGGAGGAGTATTATATGTAGGGGATGCACATGGGATTGCACACAATGATGAAGATGAAGCAGTCCAAAAGGCACAAAGGCAACTACAAAAAGCATTGAATGCAAAGAAGAATGCTCTGAGGGCAGAACAAAAGCCTTTACTAGATAGCTTGAAAGCATATCTCAAGAAAAGAAAAACTGCTAAAGTCTATAAACGAACTATATCTAAACTGATAGTTCCTGAAATTAAAAAGCAAGCAAAGTTACGAAAAATCATTGTTAAATAAAATAATAAAATAATAAAATCTATTTTGTAAATATTAATTGAGTAAAGCCACAATCCCCTCTTAAGCCACAAAATTAAGCCACAATCTTGGGTTGAGCTGCAAACTGACATTGAGCTGTAAGGCACTCTGAAGGAGTGCCTAAGAAAAATTTTAATTTTCTTGGGTTGCAGTGCCGAAGCTGCAACCTTGGCACGAGTAGTAGACCTTCCGTGAAGAAAAAGAACATGGAGGAGTGTGTGGAGGACGCATAAGCGAGTCTGAGGGAGAAAAAAGGAGACGGAGGAGAATGGGCGGTGGGAACCTTATTTAAAAGGGGTTGATGCCGAGAATGTTTCGCCAAGACCGAATTTCCAAGATAGTTTCAAAATATTTTATTTCAATAAATGCTTTTATTTTGATGGAAGGTTTCATTTCAAGTGAACGTTTTGTTTCGTTTCAAGCGATAGTTTCGTTTCAATTGTCGGAATTTTGCAATTGGTGGGACAAGGTAAATTGTTGAACTGAAAATGTTTCTCATGAAACTTGCATTGCTATTTAGGTAGGAACGTGTAAGTATATATCGTATAGCTATGAATACACCGGGCTCATAACCTATTGAATTGTGTGAATGGTACGATCCTAATAGACTATATAGAGTATACAGTTGCGATACTAAAAGGTGTATTGCAGGCACGTTAAGCAAGGAGGAGGTATTTGGTATGAAGGAAGATTGGTAGAGATTCTTGTTCTTAATTCTCCTAAGCGAGGTGGACGGTAGCGTCTATATATACAGATTTGCATCCTCCATATGCACTCTGTGTATCTTAAGAAATAATAGGGAAAACATAGGAAGAAACATAAGTGCAACTGTGTTTGACCCTGAGAATCTGCCAAGGAGATCCCAAATAATGTGCTTTCATCTAAAGGGATGTAAGGGATATAACTGGGAGTCTGAAGAAATAATTGTTGGTTAAAAGAGCTGGAAAGTATGCATAAAGATGGAGAAATATCCTGAAAACAATAAAGAAAGAAAACACATGTGATAATTCTAATCATTATCATGAAATATTCAATGAAATATATGTCATATATGTCCTAGCTGTAGTAATGTTCTCGGGGTATAGGTAAAGCTATAATACTAGCCAAGTATAAGAATACGCGATATTATCAAAGTAAAATAAACATATGAAATGAATTTGAAATTTCAACAAAACTCATGCGGGATATAAATATAAGAGTTCCTCCTGAGCTATTAGTTGAAGCAGCAACAGAGAAGAGATCTTAACAATATAACCTGTAATTATCTACACTTTATACTCTTGGTAGTTTTCGCGAACCGAGTATTTGCGATCACGAATTACAAGACCTTTCTGACATTACTCTGTTATCGAATACCTTAACGCTTAACCATACTCTACCAAGTTTCGAGTTGGTTATCCTTAACATCTGCTGCTTTACTCAATGAGTTCTCGAGAGTTTGGTTATTCATCTTATAAGGAGTGGTCTTGCATACACTTAAGTAGAATCATATAAAGCCAGCTCCTCTCCATCACTTCTAAGTCCAAGCCCTCATAAGTAAATCTGTCTTCTCAGGTCTATTTGAGCAAACATCTCTCAGATAGAGGTCTGCCTTGCTCAACTATTAGTTACCTCGATATGAAGGTCTTTGCATCTGTATTTGAAATATGCCTACAGGAGAAATCCATTTATATCGCTGACTTAGTGGTAAGCTACCAAGTCTGCAGATAACTTAGTCCACTATCAAACTTACTTTACTATATGCATTCATCTATGCAAGCCATATAGACACATCAGCTAGTACTGATTCTCCATACCAGTCTATCATCTTCTACTGTCTTCAACATGATAGCTTGGTCTATAGACTTCAGTAACAAGGTCCTGATATCATTAACTTTAATGGGTGCTACATGCAGCCAATGTCATTACAACACTTCAATCAAGACAAAACTACTACAGTCTCGAGTTCTAAACAATCCTTAGAGCTTACAGTCCTCCAAGAGTATTCAGAGGTTGAAGGTTTACTACTTAGTTGGAAGCCTTCCAGACTTCCGTATCCCTTACATACCTACTACCATAGGCTTATAAGTATCAGTGGTGTATACACTTAAGAATAACTATTCTTGTAACCGTTTGATCACTCCATGCCCTCTCATACTATATCCAGCAAACAGCTTCTGGTCGGACTTATGGCAACGATATATATGGTGTTATATGTGTAACGGGGGCTCCCTGTGGGAAGATCGATTCCAAGGATGCGGCTGTACTGAAGCTTTCTTCGTACGCAAGTGAAGAACAAATATGTAAGAGAGAAAATCTTAATGGTGAAACTTAATATTGTTAAGCTGCAGCTTTACTCACTAAGTTCTCGAGAGGATAGTTGATCGTCTTAGGAGATGAGGTCTCGCATATACTTAAGTAGAATTATATTGCCAACTTTTTTCCATCACTCTTAAGCCTACCACCATTGTGAGCACATCCATCTCCTCTAGGCCTCGGGCTAACATTCTACCGAATGTCAGCCGGCTCTGCTAGTTCATTATCTGGTGTGAAGTGTTCATGCAGTATCCTGATACATGCATTCAGCTGCAGGAGAAAACTCTTCACATCATTGTCCTGTTAGTGGCAAACTAACAGGTTACTAATAAGCTAGTCTAATATTGAACTCACTATCCCATACATATTCGTCTATGCAAGTCCTATAAACTACCACTCAAGGGTATTACTATGTTTTACAGCTTTTTTATCTTATTATTTCCCTCAGTTTTTCATTTGATTTAAGCGGTACAAAGAAGGAATGTGCAGCTCGCGCTATGAAACCTCAAAAACCCCCACTTAGGCCAGGCCCTCCCGAGCTGTCAGAAAACCCTCAAGGGGTATAAAAACTAACCCCAGAAAGCCACCTCTCCCCAGTCACGAACCAATAAACCGCCACAAGAACGCCCTGAAATCCAAAAGAAACAACCCAACAGTGAACCCCCAAAACCCTACAAGTGAAAAACAACCCCCCAGATCCAACCCAAGCTGCGTCCACGCCCTTGAACCAGAACTAGCCAGAACTAAGGGCCCCGGATGTACCGAAAAGGAGGTGCCAGGGGAAGGCAAGAGAGTAGTAGACCAATGCAGGTGGCAGAGATGTGTGGCAGGTCGAATCAGGGACCCCAGCCTTCTTGGCAAGCAAGATAAGCGGCAGTATGATGCCAGCCGGGTGTGAAACGGGGCAGTAGGGTGCCAGCTGGTAGCAGTTGTTTAGGGTGCAAGCCAGGAGGAGGAGGAAGGTAGTAGGGTACCAGCCAGAGGATCCCGAGGCCAAGCGGGTTGGCAGAGGGAGGGAGGAACTGTGTTGAAGTGACGGAACCAAGGTGGAGAAGGAGGGGGGGCAGTAGGGTGCTAGCCGATCCCATGGGGGAGAGGAGAGGAGGGGTAGACCCAGGCGTGATCCAACTATCGGAAACGTGTTCGTGTCCTTCTAGGCGGTTCTCAAATACCCTCACACATACAGGTTTATTACCGCTTCTCTCATGTAGTCACTTTATTCTCTGAGAGGAAGTGTCACTAAGCGGAAGGGATACCACCACCAGGGTGTGTGAAGGGAAGGGAAGTGGCGAAATCGACTGTAGCCTGTTGGAAAAACCCTTGAGGGGATTCCCAGATTTCCACTTACCGCAAACTGTATTCCCAGCCGTCTGAAGAATCAAGAATGTGCATACCCGACCATGCTGATGCTAAGCGAGGTGCGACACAAAAGCGGGGAAGTGTGGAGAAACAACATCCTGAGATGCTGAAATGGGGTAGGAGGAGCGGTCTTGAGGGTAGACCTCAAGAGAGAACAGTAAAGATGATACCGGAAGGCAAGGAAGTAATAAAAGTAATGGCCAGCACCCCCCAAGGGGGAGGGTGCTGGACCCGAAAAGTGGTGATAGTTTCTCTGGTATTGAGTCGTTCCCAATTAGGAAGTAAATTTCAATGACCGGAGTTGTAACGGAGTCAGAGAATGCTATGTTTTACAGCTTTATTGTTTTCTACTGTCTTCAACACAATAGCTTGGTCTACAGACTCCCATGATGAGGTACTTAAGCCATTGGCTTATACGGGCACTACCCAGAACTATTGACGTTAAGTACGTCTACCAAGACAAGACTACTATGATCAAGAGTTCGCTAAGTACCTCCAGACATCTTACAGTCTTTCGGGAACTTATGAGAGTCAAAGGTCTATCACTTATCTGGAGGCCTTCCCGGCTTCCAGTATACCTTTCATTCTACCTTGGTAGGCTTATAAGTATCAGTGGTGTATGCACTCAAGAATAACAGTTCTTGTAACCATTCGATCGCCCCATGCCCCCTCATATATCCTGCGAACAGCTTCCGGTTGACTGGAAGGCGACAAGGTATACGGTATTACGCCGCTGTCTTCAATCATAGGCTTTGACTAGTAAACCAGGAACTATCCTTCAGTTAGCCCATGACGCATTGTCTGTACATCGGGGCCAGAGGGGGGTGTTGGACTCAGATTTTCCAATGTTCACCAAAGGCAAGATTTTCTTGGGTTCGTAGCTCAACAATTGATTACCCGATTGAGCCAAGATTCGAGCCTCCTACATAATCTTGCATAACAAACATTCCAATGACTTTTTCCAATACTTCACGTAATCTTTTATGCTCAAGGTAGGGTAACTCCTATCCAAAAGTAGGGTAACCTCTTTGCCAAGGTAGGGTAACTATATTCCCTAAGGTAGGGTAACTCGCGGGAACTCACTGAGACCTTCTTGTAACGGGGGCTCCTTGTAGGAAGATGGATCCCAAGGATGCGGCAGTACCGAAGCTTTCTTCGTACGCAAAGTGAAGAACAAATATGTAAGAGAGAAAACCTTAACGGTGAAACTTAATATCGTTAAGCCGCAGCTTTACTCAATAAGTTCTCGAGAGGATAGTTGATCGTCTTAGAAGAAGAGGTCTCGCATATACTTAAGTAGAATTATATTGCCAGCTCCTCTCCATCACTCCTAAGCTTACCACCATTGTGAGCATGCCCATCTCCTCTGGGCCACGGGCTAACATTCCACCGAATGTTTGCCGGCTCTGCTAGTTCATTATCCGACGTGAAGTGTTCATGCAGTATCCTGATACATTCAATCAACTGCAGGAGAAAACTCTTCATATTGCTGTCCTGTTAGTGGCGAACTAACAGGTTACTGATAAGCTAGTCTAATATCGAACTCACTGT
>QLOI01004482.1:0-21119 GCA_003313605.1 Tuber umbilicatum | reverse complement strand
TCAGGGTTGATGTCGTCCTGTTCCAACAGAATCCTCGCAACCCCCTCATGTCCATTCCTGGCCGCCCACAAGAGCGGGGTTCGGCCGCTCCAGGTCCCGGGTATATTGGGATTAACGTCGGTCCGTTCTAGCAGCATCCCCATGACCCCCTCATGCCCGTTCTCGGCAGCCAATGAGAGCGGCGTTTGGCCATACCTGGAGTGAGTTGCGTTGGGATTGATGTCGCTCCGTTCCAGCAGCATCCTCACAACCCCCTCGTGCCCATTCCCAGCGGCCCACGAGAGCGGTGTTTGGCCATACTTAGAGTCACCTGTGTTGGGATTAATGTCATTCCGTTGCAGGAGCATCCTCACCACCCCTTCATGTCCATGCACAGCTGCCCACAAGAGCGGTGTTCGGCCATTCCAGATGTTGGCTTTGTCGGGGTTGACGTCGTTCCGTTCCAGCAGCATTCCTACGACTTTCTCGTGCCCATTCTCGGCGGCCCACGAGAGCGGTGTTTGGCCATACGAAGCGTCAACTGCGTCAGGATGCACGTCGTTCCGTTCCAGCAGCATCCTCACGACCCCCGCATGCCCATTCTTGGCAGCCCACAAAAGCGGCGTTCGGCCACCAGTGTCGGCAGTGTTGGGGTTGACGTCGTCCAGTTCCAGTAGTATCCTCACCACCCCCTCGTGCCTATTCAAAACAGCCCACAGGAGCGGCGTTCGGCCATACCTTGTGTCGGCTGTATTGCCATTGACGCCGCTCCACTCTAGTACCACCCTTACAACACCCTCATGCCCTCTTCTAGCAGCCCAGATGATTGCCGTGTTACCATGGAAATCGGTTGCCTGTAGATCCCATTTATTTGCCTCTAATAAAGCTACCGTTATCTCCGTACATCCGAGGTATGCGGCACCATGAAGCCCTGTGAATCCTGTAGGGTTCCCTTCCCCATCAAAAGGTGCGTCCCAAAAGCCCATCCCACGCAATAATAACTTTGATGCTATATGTTTATCGTATTTACCGAGGAGTTTCAATGCAAGGGATTTCACACTCTCAGTGGTCTCTCGCCTAGCATGTGTACCCCAGTGACAAGAAGCATATTCGGTAAAAGGGGCAGTTGGTGGGGCAGAACAAAGAGTAGTCGGAAAGTCCCTGACATGACGAAAATTGAGGTAGGTCAAGCAGACCTCCGCAATCACCGAGTGGGGCGTAGGGAAGCTGGGATTATGGGAGAGATACTCTTGTAGGGTGTAGTGAACAAGGCGTGCCGTAGAAGAGGACTTCTCCACAGTAACGAGCCCCAGAGAGCATGCTAGCAGTGTTTCTATCGCAGGAATGTTCTCAATATTCAAGTCGACAGATCCTTCCTCTACCCCAAGGGCGTGGCATAACTCGCGGACATGTAATGGCCGCTCCGAATGCGATACCCACATTAGAACCTCCATGCCGAGTTTTGATTTACTTGGTGGTTGCGCCTTTACTCGTGATAAGGTTGCCGCATAGGCATCGCCTAGACCCTTCCCTTTGGTCATCTCATCAAGTTTTTTCCTTCTCTTATGTAGTGTAATCTCGCCCATGATTGCATCAATGTTTAGAGAAACGAGAAGGAAGCTAAACACCTTGTCAGCGGGTGAAGCCTTGAACTTGTATTGGGAGTGCACTGATATTCTTGCTTACGTTTCCGAGATCTTCTCTGGAATGACTCTCATAATATCCTCCCGTAATTTGTCATCCATCGCACTGGGATCGGTGTCACTGTCCAGTCTCATCTTCAGATAACTCTTAATGTCAGCCTGTGTAGGACTAATAGGTATTCTAACCGCCTTGTTAAAACATCTCACGATTTCGTCGTCGATATGGGGCCTCCCGGTCAGGAATACTCGCATATTTGGTGACGCCCGAACTATTTCTCGCAGTGATTCAAGGAGTTCCCTCCGCTGCTTCGGAGCGGATTCGTCTAAGGCGTCGATGCATATAAATACCCGCTGTAGTGGCGCAATAGTCTTCTTCAGAATATCCACCAGATCGGGAATTCGGAGACCTCGGCCAAACTCTTTTTTGGCATTCCGAAAGGCCTCCCGTATATGCTCTGGGATCCCCTCTCTACTAGAAAGGTGCTTAAGGATAGCGCCCAACATACTTGCGGTGGACTGTTCCTGATGGGCAAGGAAATCGCAGTAGAGTCCTACGACAGCAACGCCTTTCCCCCTAGCCTGATCGCATAGGCTATCAATCACCAGGGAGCTATTATTCGCTGATCGTCAGTGACACTTGCATTATCTTTGGGCAAGAGGCCTTCCTACCAGAGATATGTCTTTCCCACACCTGGGTTCCCGGAGCAGAACAGCACCGGCTCAACGCAACTATCTTCCATATCACTCCATTTTCCGAATCCGTTGGTCTCCAGTACCCAGTTCCCCACGCCATCGAGTCGGTCGATTCGCACACCTTGGTGCCTTTGCTGTGGTTCAAGTGGGGACAGCCACTGCAGGATTTGACGCCCCTCGGCGTCTATATCTGTATTGAAGTTGACAATACTCGTATTGAACGAGTTGGTATTACCGATGACTTGGTGGTTCCCCGACGCCATCCGTGCTATAGTCTATTATCCGGATTTCTTTTTTGCGGGAGATGAGGCGAATTGTGCGGAACAAGAATCTGTCTTCTCTCAATGTGCACGGGAATCTCTCTGATCCGAAGAGGGAGGGGTTGTGTCTAATAAGGCTTTGGTGTTCAATGAGAATCCGACCCTCCGGAAGCTCAAGGAGATCTCCATGGCCTGACCTGTGAGCGGGAGCGAAGTTGGCTTATAAGGCTCGGGGGTTGAACAAGTACCTTCCGATTTTCCTTGAAGCTCAGCCCGAGAAAAACGAAAAACAGGGCTCACGAGGTCAAAAGTTTGAGTCAACAAAGTGCACGCAGCACTTGTGATTTGCACTACGGTATCATTCGGTACGCAAGGGCTTTAGTGCGATATCTCATGCGTGCTGTAAAGTACAACACTAAGAGAGTACTTCATATCCCGCTCTCCGGACACACAACTGTTAACTCAAATACCCAGCTTTTTAATGAAATTGGTACTGGCACTGTACTAGTACCCTACCTCTTTCTATCATATCCTTAAGGCGCAGACACCCTAAGCTTATTTATCATAGTTTGGCTCGTAGTAGACCGCAAGCCGAAATCAAATCTTGCTGTCGTCCCATCAGTTCAGGTCAATCATTGGCTTAACTGGGTGTTCTCGGTCTAAGTGGTCCGAGAGCCCCAATGTACAGTACTGTACTGTACAGTAGGCACCACACCTGATGAAAGCCAAAAGAAGGAAGAAAGAACTTTCTCTTTTTCATTTCCTATCGCCTTCCGCCAAAATCACACCCCTCACACCACCGTGCTCTTCTACCGCAACAAAAAAGGATCTCAAAAGGGCAGATAAATGGTGTGCGGGATATTGATTAGAATTGAATCATTATTTTTTTTCAGATATTCTTTGATTGTGGTATTGGTGGTCATTTATTGAGGAGTCAGGTGTTGGCGGAGTGCGCGCAGTTGGATCTTGGTGTTCGGTTATTTATGTTAGCATACGATATCTCGGCTTCCTCCATAATGGTGCGGTACGGTACACGGAAAGTCTAATCCGGAATGTACTGTACGCTAGGCGGGAGGGATTTGGGGACTTAGTGAAGGTTTGGTGAGTGTACAACCTTACATCCCGATCCTCGGTCCCCGTTTTGCCCCCTTAGTTTCCGATCCTTACAGGCACACCCGAGTAAGGGACGCACAGTCGTAGAGTGCTTGGAATTTTCTAGCTTCTATCTCGGCATTACTCTACGAATACTCGAGTGCCATACTGTATTGTTTCGGATGTTTACTGGCGCGCGTTGGTTGAAGTGAAACGGTGAATTAAAGTTACGGGAGCCTACTTTTTTTTCTTACACATGTGAGCCGTATCCGGATGGAAATCGCCAAGAGCCACAACCCCCACCAATGATAGCGAACAAACCCTACGGACAGCCCGCCGGCCATCCAGGCTTTGACAAGCTCAGCAGGCCTCCCCGACATGCTCCCAGCGGGGGCCCGCATTCCATGATGTTATGTCATCCACCTATAGTAGGGCAAGTCGTCCTCCCCGCCCAAACGACCGCCCAACTCCGGCCTAGCCCGGCAGGGATATTTCCCAAAAAAACTTACCATATTCTCTGAATGCAGCTTCATGGGAGTTTTTTTCTTCTCTTTCTTCATAAAGGGGGTACGATAGACGACACTGCCGTTGTCGGACCCTGGCCTAACCGGGAGGGCTTGCTCCTAACCTAAAATTTACTTTGGCCTCCCGGTGTCCGGGGCCGGGGTCCGCTCGAGGTCAATAAAAAACCCCCGAGGGATGTACTGGCACAGTACAGTACGAGTACGCAAAACAGTCAGTGCGTGCTCCTAGAGACTTTGAGGGTGTTGGTAACTATTTACTCCCTTTGAGGCAGGTGTCAGACCTTGGGCCAAGTGACATCCAGCTCCTGCCAGGAGACTTACTTTCTATTTTCGACCGAGTCGGGGATACCCACTGATTCTACTCCCGCTATCTTTTCCCTTCCCTCCTTTCTCCTCTTCACTCCACCCAGCCTTCTAGGGATGCCTCGTTTTTCCAGGCGTAAGGTTTGGTACAGAAAGAAGGGATCTGACTAGTTGGGTTATCGAATGATCAGATTTCCCATTTTAATAGATTTAAGATGGGCAGTGGTCGAAGGAGTTCGTAGCGCTAAAAGGTATGAGTAGCACAACCGAACGGTAGAAAAAAGAGACGATATTGTCCCTAATTCAAACCTAAGAAAGAGTACTATAAATGTGTTTAGCAATACCTACTGTACAACCCCACACGAAACCGGACACAATACGAGTTCTATTATAAACTTCACTATAAACAACCCGGAACTTTGGGTTCATAATGAATGAGGAGAGAAATAAACAACCCGGCAGATTCAGATATTTCCATCGGATTAGATGTCGTGAGTTTCAGAATGGCTGGGGTTTGTGAGAGTTACAACTGTCGCCGCACACTAGCGGGTTGCTCAAATCTAGCGACAACCCAAACTTTTGTTTTCGGCTAATGGTCTAGTGCGGCTACCATTTCTTCTACCCCGACACTAAGCCTTGTTAGCCTTGAATGCCCTGAATTCCATGGACAGGATCCTACCGAAGGCCGACACACGATATTAAGAACACAACCTTATAGAACGGAATGAAAGGTGGCTTTATTGAGCCAAAGAAAAAGCTGGGCACTCTCGGCCAAGGGAACTAGCCAATCGCAAAAGCGCAAGCCATCCAGAGTGTGACAGATTCTAATGAAGTGCATTTGGGCGAGAGATTGCTTCCCAGGAGCCCAGGCGGTCATGTGTTAGGCATTGCAAGAGGGACGGGGTGAATTGAGTTAGAACCCAGAAGTTGGAATCCGCTCAATCACACTATACCGGATAAACTCCGGGAATATAGGGATTGGGACGGCCTGAAAACTCAGTATCGATCAGTACACTATCCCTTCTCTTCCTTGTATTGAGAAGTACATCTCCTTTGTTATAGTTTCTGGGAACGGGAGATTTTCATAGCGAGTGTTATTATTTCACCCTTGGCTCTTGGTTTCAGAGTTCGTATTGTGCCGTAGATGGAGAGTTTCGGACGAAGATATAGCGCGCCCCGATGTGAGTTTTTGCTGCTGCGACCAACCAGCCAAGAGCGGATCTCCAAAATCCCACTCTAGTTCTGGACGGGCCCGATCCCTTTTGGCAAAACGGGCCGCTATTTCACTCTTTCCACGCTTAAGGAAGGTAGTATCAGTGGTTTGGGTTTGTTTCAAACTTTGGTTAAAACAACCAAAACCATAGGAAATCTCCTCCAATAGATTATAGTAAACAGAATGACAAAATACTGCACCACAATAAACTAGAATGGTAGGGGGAGATAGCGGGTAACTTAGGTTGTATTCATCTTACTTGCTAAACCAGCGGTAGCGACAGGAGTATATATGACAAGCATAGAATCATTCTGAACCTTCCATCCTTTACTACTGATATCCACTTCCTTCTGCCGATCCTCCGTCTGATAATGAAAGGAAGAACATTCTGCATAATTCCTGGACAAAAGGAATGCTTTTCCATAACTCCTACTTTCCTCCATCTTTGACCACAAACCTACAACAATGTCCTGCATCCATTCCCGTAGCCACAATGCTTCCCTTCCTTAACACCCGCACTTCCAGAGAACAAAAGAAACTAAGAAGCCCGAGCATGCCGAGCTGCTTTTCCAACACATTATGCATGGACAGGTTTTCTTACCTCGCCTAAAGTGAGAAATAGACAACCCAATTCAGGAATAGAACACCGTGGAATCTCGGATAAAAACTGGACAGTATGCTATGACGTTCGAGTCGTATCCAACGCCAAAAGTCCCTCTTTTGAAACTTTAACCCAAGGTCCACAAGAGCCCTGTTGCTTTGAAAAACCCCCACATTATCCTCCTTACCTCTCTCGGTTGTGGAAGATTTTACATATTTTTTACAAACTTAAGACTCCTCCACCCCAATTCAATTCCATATAAATTGCGGTACATACTACTTTTGGAGCGCGGGAGCCAGGTACCTAAAACAAAAATTCTCATGGCTTGATGCCCAAGACCCGTCATAATCCATCACTCGCCAAAGGCACCAGTAGCTTAGATGGAAATTTTACATAGCACACAAGATACGGCACAACACGATACAGTACGGTACCCCGCCGTACTCTTACCAGATGCGGTTGACCCGACTGGTTTTAAAAAACCCTTAGATCCCATTGGAGATGTAGGGGGGAGAGGGCTTACACTAGGTACTGACAAGACAAGCCTCGGCCACTGATCTACGAAGAAAGGAGGTGAAGAATATTCCCTTCGCTGAAGAGAGAGGAGATGCCGGAGGTGAAAAAGTAGAGAAAATAAAATCAGTGGATGGAGAAAAAAACCCTTTCGAAAGGAAGGAATTTAAAAACAGAGAAGAGATGAATCAACAATTCATAGAGATGCCGGAGATGAAGAAAATTGGCGGAAAACTTTCTTCCATAGTTGTCGAGGTAGTAGTCTCCTTAAAAACTAGCTACATGACTAATCCCGTTCCAATCATTTCCACCTATTTCTACCTCCTTGGCGGAACTCCTTGTTTCTCCCCGACGTATTATAAATAAATACAGTATCCCTATGAATTTTAGCAAAGCCATCTATCTAACCACCCCGCGGTATCTAGAATAAGATGAGGGGACTTGTTTTAGATCGCTAAAAGCACACCTGCGCCCCGGAATTTCGGGCAAGAATATCCTGAATCTAACTTATCTCTCGAACAGCAGCGTCCTCAGGCACACGGCCTCACTCGCATAGTACCAAAAGCCACATTTAAGTCCTTTGTCTAACACTCCCGCAAAATCTATAGTTTGACTATCTAAAACCTCCTTGTTATTATGAAGCTCAACTAACGAGCACTTTCGGCGATATAAACTCCCACGGGAGGCGGCACCGTTATCTAGCATCGGGTTTTACAGTTCGGGGTACAGATAGCTAAGTTTCACGACGCATACGAGCAGCCTACAAAGCGACAAGCAATGACTACCCCAAAACTAGCGGGAGTTGGGGTATGGGCTGTGGATGTATGTCGTGTGGTTGGCGGCATCGCAACACGGAACATCGGCAGCTCGATTTTTGGGTTCAGCAGAGGACTGGTGCTGTCCCCACTACCCTACCGTTAGAGTAGATGTCGTAGGTAGGGTAAAGTCTGCCTTCGGAGCGAGGTCTTGATATAGTTTCCCACTCCTAGGTGCTTATTCCGCCCCGCCCCCACACGCACGGAGAGGCTCCACGGCCCCCTCCAAGAAGTAGAGACCCATGAAGCCCACGGGGGAGAGTGAGAAGGGGGGCGGTAGGTTTATGATGCCTTCGGCACCATTAGTGAGAGGGGCTTGTCTCACAACATGGTAAATAGGTGAGTGGCGAAGGGCAAACGGCGGAAAAACATGGGGACAAACAGAGGGCGGAAAATAGGCCAAAGATCTGTGACCGGGGCGCTATGAACTCTTCCTCGCTAGTTCCTACGACGAGCTCGCACCTATGCACAGTCTGTGTGTCTACATCTAGTATATATTAATGCCTAGGGAGCCTCTCACCCGCCCCCCATATAATACGATGCGATCGCCGTCTAAGCTACGCTTAAAACAAGTAAATACAAATTTAAAAATTGGTAGACCTGGAACAAATGAACACAATGGGTATGAGAAGTAAAACTCAAACGAACGGGGTGTATGGATAAATAGGGGGAACACAAGAAAGCACCAACGGGCCACGTATATATCTAAAACCGGCTAAACAACACCCCAAACAACCAGACAACGAGAAATATAGAAGGGGATGGGTTACTTTGGGGGGAGCGGGGGCGAGAGGAGGATTCCAAGTGAACAATACAAAGGTTTAACATGTGCGGTAACTTGTCCATTCGTAGATAACGAGCTGTTTGTGGGGGACCAAGGATTTGTATGGTCAAGTTCGTTCCCCTATTAGGAGGGTACGCCAAGTGGATGGAGGGATACGTATTGGCTATTATCTTTAGATATCAAGACCAGTGTGTGCTTTTGGAAGGGGGTCCGGATAGCCCGGAGGGCTCGGGAGAGAAGGACCCTGGTTCCTGGAGGCAGGATGTTTGGAAACCAAATCTATCCGTTCCCGCAGCAGCTGTACAATTCTTTCATGCCCATTTTGAGCAGCCCACGAGAGCGGCGTTAGGCCATACCTGTTGTCAACTGTCTCGGGATTGACGTCGTTCCGTTCTAGCAGTGTCCTGACGACCCCCTCATGTCCATTCCAAGCAGCCCACGAGAGCGGTGTTCGGCCACCAGTGTCAGCTGTGTTGGGATTGACATCGTTCCGCTCTAGCAGCATCTTTACGACCCCCTCATACCCATTCCAAGCAGCCCACGAAAGTGACGTTAGGCCATACCTGTTGTCAACTGTCTCGGGATTGACGTCGGTCCGTTCTAGTAGGATCCTCACGACCCCTTCATGCCCATTCACAGTAGCCCACAAGAGCGGTGTTCGGCCATCCCAGGTTTCGGCTATGTCGGGATTAATATCGTTCCGTTTTAGTAGTATCACCACAACCCCTTCATGGCCATTCCTAGCAGCCCACAAGAGCGGCGTTCGGCCACCCGAGGGCTCGGCTATGTTGGGATCGACGTCGTTCCGCTCTAGAAGCATCCTCACGACCCCCTCATGCCCACTCCCAGCAGCCCACGAGAGCGGTGTTTGGCCACACACTGAGTCGACCGTGTTGGGATTAATGTCGTTCCGTTCCAGCAGCATCCTCACAGCCCCCTCACGTCCATTCTTGGCAGCCCATGAGAGCGGCGTTCGGCGACCGGTGTCGGCTGTGTTGGGATTGACGTCGTTCCGTTCCAGTAGCGCCCCTACGACCCCTTCATGGCCATTCCTAGTAGCCCACAAGAGCGGTGTTCGGCCATAAGTGTCGGCTGTGTCGGGGTTGACGTCGTTCCGCTCCAAAAGCATCCTCACGACTCCCTCATACCCATTCCGAGCAGCCCACGAGAGCGGAGTTCGGTGACCGGTGTCAGCTGTGTTGAGATTGACGTCGTTCCGTTCTAGCAGTATCCTCACGACCCCCTCATGTCCACTCCAGGCAGCCCACGAAAGCGGCGTTAGGCCATACCTGGTGTCGGCTGTGCCGGGATTGATGTCGTTCCGTTCCGTGAGTATCCTAACGACTGCTGCATGCCCATTGCAAGCAGCCCACAGAAGTGGTGTTCGGCCATAACGGGTCTCGGCTACGCCGGGATTGACGTCGTTCCGTTCTAGGAGGATCCTCAGGACATCCACGTGCCCATTCTTGGCAGCCCATAAGAGCGGTGTTCGGCCATTAGTATCGGCTATGTTGGGATTGACGTCATCCCGCTCGAGCAGTATCCTCACGACTCCCTCATACCCCAATCCAGCAGCCCATAACAGCGGTGTTCGGCCCCCAGTGTCAGCCGTGTTGGGATTAGCACCGCTCCGTTCCAACAGTACCCTCACGACTCCCTCACACCCCGTCCCAGCAGCCCACAACAGCGGCGTTCGGCCATATTTGGTCTCAGTGGTATTGGGATCGACAACACCGTGTTCCAGAAGCATCCTCACAACCCCCTCATGCCCATTCCCAGCAGCCCATAACAGCGGTGTTCGGCTATACCTAGCTTCAGCACTGTCGGGGTTGACGTCGTTCCGTTCCATCAGTATTTTTACGACCCCCACGTGCCCATTCTCGGCAGCCCATGAGAGCGGTGTTCGGCCATCGGTGTCTTCCGAGTGAGGACTGACGTCGTTCCGTTCTAGCAATGTCACCACAACCCCCTCATGCCCATTCCCGGCAGCCCACAGAAGCGGTGTTCGGTGATACCTGGTGTCGGCGGTGTCGGGATTGAGGTCGTTTTTTTCTACCAGTATCTTCACAACCCCTCCATGCCCATTCTCGGCAGCCCACGAGAGCGGTGTTCGGCCATCGATATCTTCTGGGTTGGGGTTGACATTACTCCGCTGTAGCAGCGCCCTCGCGACCCCCTCATACCCATTCTTAGCAGCCCACAAGAGCAGTGTTTGGCCGTCCCTGGTGTCAGCTGCGTTGAGATCAACATCGTTGCGCTCTAGCAGCATCCTTACGACCTCCTTGTCTCCATTTCCAGCGGCCAGCCCGAGTGGCGTTCGACCGTACAAGTTGTCAGCTGTGTTGGGGTTGATGTCGCCCCGGTCTAACAGCGTCCTCGCGACCCCCTCATGGCCATTCTTGGCGGCCCACCAGAGCGGTGTTCGGCCATTCCAGGTCTCGGCTGTGTCGGGATTGACATCGCTCCGTTCCAGTAACATTCTCACAAACCATTCATGTCCATTCCTAGCAGCCCATAGGAGGGGTGTTCGGCCATTCCTCCTATCGGCTGTGTCGGGATTGACGCCGTTCTGTTCCAGCAACATCCTCACGACCCCCTCATGCCCATTCTCGGCAGCCCACAAGAGCGGTGTTCGGCCACCAGTGTCAGCCGTGTTGGGGTTGACGTCCCCCCGTTCGAGCAGCATTCTCACAACCACCTCATGCCCATTCCCGGCAGCCCACAAGAGTGGTGTTCGGCCATACCTTACGTCGGCTGTGTCGGGATTGACGTCGTCACGTTCCACTAGTATCCTCACGACCCCTTCGTGTCCCATCCTAGCAGCCCAGGAGATCGCCGCGTTACCATGAAAATCGGTTGCTTGCACATCCCATCTATTCATCCCCAATAAAGCAGCTGTTATCTCCACACATCCAAGATATGCGGCGCCGTGAAGGCCTGTAAATCCTGTAGGGCTTCCTTCCCCATCAAAAGGCGCGTCACGAAAGTCCAGTCCACGCAACAAAAGTATCGCCGAAGATATGTGTTGATCGTATTCATTGAGTAGTTTTAGCGCAAGAGATTTCACACTTTCAGTTAGCTCCCGCCTGGCGTGTGTACCCTAGTGACAAGAAGCATATTCGGTAAAAGGGGCGGTTAATGGGGCAGAACGAAGCGTAGTCGGAAAGTCTTGGACGTGCCCGAAATTGAGGTAGGTCAGACAGACCTCTGCAATCACTGAGTGGGGCTTAACGAACAAGTTTGGATTCTGGGAGAGGTACTCTTGTAGAGTATAGTGAACAAGGCGAAAGGTAGACGAGGATTTCTCGACAGTGACGAGCCCCAGGGAGCATGCTAGCAGTGTTTCTATTGCAGGAACATTTTCAATATTCAAATCCACAGATCCTTCTTCTACCCCGAGGGCATGGCATAACTCGTCGACATGTAACGGTCTCTCCGAATGCGATACCCACATTAAAACCTCCATGCCAAGTTTTGATCTACTTCTCTGCTGTTCCTTTATCCGTGATAAGGTTGCCGCATAAGCGTCGCCCAGATTTTTCCCTTTGGTCATCTCGTCGAGTTTTTTCCTCCTCTGATGCAGTGTTATTTCGCTCAAAATTGCATCAATGTTCAGAGAAACGAGTAGGAAACTAGACACCATTGTCAGTGAATAAAGGCTCAAACCTGCACTGAGAATGTACTGATATTCTTGCTTACATTTCCGAGATCTTCTCCGGAATGACTCTCATGATATCCTCCCGCAGTTTATCGTTCATTGCATTAGGATCAGTGTCATTGTCCAGCTTCATCTTCAGATAACTCTTGATATCACCCTGTGTGGGACTAACAGGTATCCTAACCACCTTGTTGAAACATTTCACAATTTCATCGTTGATATGGGGCCTCCCGGTAAGGAATATTCGTGTGTTTGGTGATACCCGAACAATTTCCTGCAGTGACTCGAGGAGCTCCCGGCGTTGCTTCGGGGCCGACTCGTCTATTGCGTCGATGCAGATAAATACCAGAGCTAGCTCCGCAATAGTCTTCTTGAGAATTTCTATCAGATCAGGAAGCCGGAGTCCTCGCCCGCCAAACTCCATTTTGGCCTTCCGGAAAGCCCCCCGTATATGATCTGGGACCCCTCCTCTGCTGGAAAGTTGCTTGAGGATGGCGCCCAACATACTTGCGGTGGACTGCTCCTGCTGGGCAAGGAAATCGCAGTAGATTCCCACGACAGCAACATCTCCCCCCCCAGCCCGATCACACAGGCTATCGATCACTAGGGAGCTATTATTTGCCGGTCGTCAATGACATTTGCGCTCTCCCCCCCCCAGACAAGCGGCTTTCCTACCTGAGATATGTCTTCCCCACCCCCGGATTCCCGTAAAAGAACAACACGGGTTCCACGCAGCTATCTTCCTTGTCACTCCATTTCTTGAACTCGTTGGTTCCCAGTACCCAGTTTCCGACGCCATCGAGCCGGCCGATTCGCACACCTTGGTGCCGTTGCTGTGGTTCGAGTGGGGATAGCCACTGCAGGATTTGGCGCCCCTCGGCGTCTATTTCTGTGATGAAGTTGACAATATTGAACGAGTTGATATTACCAGTGACCTGCCCCGACGACATCTGTGCTGTAGTCTATTATCTGAATTCGGTTTTTTTGCGAGAGATAGAGAGGGACTGGTGTGCAATGAGAATCTGACCTCTAGGGAAGTGCGCAGTAATCTTTCTGGCCTACAGAGAGAGGGGTTGCAACCGACAAGGCTTTGGCATTACACAAGTACGGTATATGTTACTCCGAACACTCTAAATTACCTTGCCTGTGCAGCAGGCAACCTAAAACCACTGTGTTATTGCAATGCCGGTACTCGTACACCGGCATCCTGATAAGAATCCTGCTTCCTTTCCACCCCCCCAGCCCATATAGCCCCGCTTGTATTTGTACCGCCACACTATTCGTCAGAATCACAACTTGTTTTTGTTGCCTCATCGGTTTAAACCAACCACTTGCCTAACCGAGAATCGAGTAAGTACCGCTTCAAGTGGTCAAAGAGCTATAGGCACAAGTAACACACTACCGGTAGCGGGCATGCCTTAAATAGCTAAAATAGTAGTACGGGTACAGTACCGACTCATGATTGCTCAAAATGCGCCGGAGGCTATTCCTTCCCAGACCCTCACACATCCTAATCGATCCCAGCAGTCCTCGGCAGAAAATATGCACTCTGTTCCTCGAGCGCAAGTAGCTGATATAAGTCACTAGACAAAAGTCCCGGCGACCCCGAGTCATTGCTGACTCGGCAATACTATGAAAAGAAGGCAGGGCGCCCCCCATTGTTGCCAACTTTAACGACACTGTATCACTACGGTGCCGAATTGCCATTTTATGAATGCCTGCAAAGGATATCTCCTCCCAGTACTCAACTTGGGGCTGTGGTTTTAAAAAAAATTTCATCCGATATCTCTTCATCTGTTTCGCGAAGAGAGAGCAGAATTCAGTCGTGGAGAGCAAGGCACGGACAGTGTGTCAGATGGCGCCATCGCCAAGACTTTTGTCTAGTGACTGTAAGGCGAAGAGCTAGACTATGTATCTTCTCCAATTTACCTGAATCGCGTTGAGTTAGAAATTTGTTTACCGGCATCGACTCGCGAGAGCACTCAAATTTACGAATGGTAGCGAACAAGCCTTACTAGTCATCCAGATTGCGACGGGTTCGCCCTTCCCCTGAAAGGCCCGGGCAAATTCCCGGCCAGAACCGGACGGTCTACGATTTGTAGTCCACCCTCGTCCTCCCCTTAGGGCGGACGGGCTGTCCGGTCGCGAAGACCGCAACTTCGAGGTCCCCGCCCAGACCATAACTCAACCCAGCCTAGCCCGGCGGAGACACCCCCCCAAAAACCATCATATTCCCTGAACGCAACTTCGTAGAATTTTTTTTATAAAGGAGGTAGACGAGATTACCGATGTCAGGCCTAGCCCCCGGTGCCCAAGACAGGGGGGTCTGCTCGAGGTCAGCAAAGAAACTCTCGAGGGATGTACTACCAGTAGTGCATTACAGTACAATATCTAGTGCGCTCTTAGAGACCCCGAGGGGGTTGGAAACTATTTACTCTCTTTGAGGCAGGCGAGATCTTTAGCCCGGTAACACCCAGCTCCTGCCTGGAGACATATTTTTCTATTTTCGACCGGGTGAGAGATATCTCTTGATCCTTGCTCCTTTTTCTCTTTCCTCTTCACTCCACCCAGACTTCTAGAGATACCTCGTTTTTTTCCGGGCGTAAGGTTTAGCACAGAAAGAAGAGATCTGACTAGTAGGTTGTCGAATGAACGGATGTCCTATTTTGATAAGATGAATAGTAATCGAGGACGATCTTGGCGCTAGAAGGTACGGTACTGTACTGTACTGTGCAGTATGATACAAGTACGAGTATGAGAGGTATTATACCGGTACACCCGAACCTCCACTAGACTACCGCCGAAAAAAAAAAAGACCAAATTGTCCCTAACCCTGAGTAAACCACTACCGGTAGTGTGTAGCGAGCCCTGCAACTCCACGTGAAACTGGGCATAATTCTATTATGAACTTCCCGGCAGACGGCCCAGAACTTTAGACTCATAATGGATCAAGAGAGAAATAAACGACCCAGAAGATTCAGATATCCCATCGGATTAGAGGGCACGAGGGTTGGAATGATTGGGGTTTGGGAGAGTTACACCGGTCACCACACACGAGCAGGTTACTCACGTCTAGCGACGAGCCGGACTTTTTTTTCGGCTAGTGGTGCAACCACCATTTCTCCCGCCCCGCACCGAACTTTGTCAGTTGTGAACGCCCAGAATGCCTATATATGATATCAAGAACACAGCCCTATAGCATGGAACGAAAGGGGTCCTTATTGGGCCCAAGAAAAAGCTGGACACCCCTCAGCACAAGAGACCTTAGCCAATCGCAAGAGTGCAACCCATCGAGGGTGTGTGGCGGATTCTGAGGAAGTGCATTAGGGCGAGCAATCGCTTCCCTGGAACATAGGCAGCAACGCGTTGGTAGTACAGTACAAGAGGAATGGGGTAAGCTAGAGCTCAGAAGTTGGGATCAGCTCAATCACGCTGTGCCGGATAAGCTCCAGGAATGTAGGGATTGAAATGGCTCGAAAACTTGGTATTAATCACTACACTATACCTTCTCTCCCTCATACGTATTTGGGGGGTACATCTCTTTTTTTTATGGTTTCCGGGAACACGAGACTTGTGGTCGGTATGATATTATTATTTTACCCTTGACGCTTGGCCTCAAAGATCGTACTGTGCTGTACTGTACTGTAAATGGAAAGTTTCGAACGAGGATACCGTGCCGCCGATGTGAACTTTTGTTGCTACGACCTACTAGCCAGGAGCAGCTCTCTCAACTTTACTCTAGTTCCGAACGGGCTCGATCTGCTTTAACAAACGGGCTATTCATTTCCCCGTGTCGGCAGACTTTCGATATTTAAGGAAAGCAATATAAATGGCCTAATTCTTATTTCAAACTTTATTAAAACCACTAAAAGCATAAAAAATATCCTCCGATACATTATCCCTAGACAGGCGTGCTCACCTCACCTAAAATGGGAAATAAACCACCTAATTCCCGAATGGAACACCGTAAAATTTCTCGATACTTGGACGATGTATGATACTATGAGGCCTGAGTGATATTCAACATCAAAAATCTCTTTTTTGAAACCCTAACCCAGAGTCCACAAGAACCCTATTTCCCGGAAAAAATACTCTACATTCTGCTCCTTACCTCTCCCTATATCGTAGAAGATTTCGCATACTTTCTTAACTTGAGTCCGCACCATCCCCAACTCAATTCTACATAACTTTTAGCGCTGGTTTTGGATCGCGGGGGGCTAGAGACCTAAAACAGAAATATTGAAAATTCTCATTCTCCCATATAGCTTAATACGAAAGACCCATCATAGCCCATCACTCGCCAAGTACAACCAGTAGGTCAGATGGTGAGTTTACCAGCACACGATACGACCCAATACGACCTAGAATGGCTTACTATACTTTTACCAGAGGCGGTTGACCCGAATGGTTTAAACGAGGGGGGGATTCCAAGCGACCAATCCAAAGGTCTAACGTGCGCAGCAACTTGTCAATTCGTAGATAGAGAACCGTTTGTAGGGACTAAGGATTTGTTTGGTCAAGTTCGTTCCCCTATTAGGAGGGTACGCCTAGTGGATGGAGGGATACGTATTGGCTATCATCCTTAGATATCAAAATAGTGCGGCTCTTTGGGGGAGAGTTCAGATAGCTCGGAGAACTCAGGAGACAAGGGCCCCAGTTCTTGGAGGCTGGAAGAGTGGTTAGCAATCAAGCCTATCCGCTCCCGCAGCAGCTGTACAATTCCCCCATGCCTATTTTGAACAGCCCACAAAAGCGGCGTTCGGCAGCCGGTGTCAGCTATGTTGGGGTTGACGTCGTTCCGCTCCAGTAGTGCCCTCACGACCCCCTCATACCAATTCTCAGTAGCTTGCAAGAGCGGTGTTCGGCCATACAAGGTTTCGGCTGTGTTTGGATTAACGTCGCACCGTTCCAGTAGTGCCCTCGGGACCCCCTCATGCCCATTTTGGGCAGCCCACGAGAGCGGTGTTCGGACATGCCAGGTTTCGGCTGCGTTTGGATTGACATCGTGTCGTTCTAACATTATCCTCACAAGCCCCTCATTCCCATTCTTCGCAGCCCACAAGAGCGGTGTTCGGCCACTAGTATCGGCTGTGTTGGGATTGACATCGTGCCGTTCTAGCAGTATTCTTGCGACCCCCACATAGCCCATCCCGGCAGCCCACAATAGCGGTGTTCGGCCCTCAGTGTCAGCCTTATTGGGATTGACGCTGCCCCATTCCAACAGTATCTTCACTACTCCTTCACGCCCCATCCCAGCAGCCCACAATAGCGGCGTTCGGCCATATTCGGTCTCAGCGGTATTGGGATCCACAGGGCCGCGTTCCAGAAGCATCCTCACGGCCCCCTCATGCCCATTCCCAGAAGCCCACAAGAGCGGTGTTCGGCTATACTTGGTGTCGGCGGTGTCGGGATTGACGTCGTTCCGTTCCACCAGCATCCTCACGACCCCCTCATGCCCATTCTCAGCAGCCCACGAGAGCGGTGTTCGGCTATCTGTGTCCGCTGGGTTGGGATTGACGTCGTCCCGTTCCAGCAGCATTCTTACGATTTCTTTATGCCCATTTCCGGCCGCCAACCCGAGTGGCGTTTGGCTATACAAGGTGTCAGCTGTGTTGGGATTGATGTCGCTCCGGTCTAGCAGCGTCCTCACGATCCCCTCGTGCCCATTCTGGGCAGCCCATAAGAGTGGCGTTCGACCACTTAGGGGCTCTACTGCATTGGGATTGACATTGCTCCGTTCTAGCAACATCTTCGCGAACCCTTCATATCCACGCCTAGCAGCCCACAAGAGGGGTGTTCGGCCATTCCTCCTGTCGGCTGTGTCAGTATTGACATCGTTCCGTTCCAGCAGCATCCTCACGACCCCCTCATGCCTATTCTCTGCAGCCCACAAGAGCGGTGTTCGGCCACCAGTGTCGATTGTGTCGGGGTTGATGTCGTTCCTCTCTAGAAGCATCCTCACGACCCCCTCATGCCCATTCTCGGCAGCCCACAAGAGTGGCGTTCGGCCACCAGTGTCGGTTGTGTTGGGATTGACATCGGCCCTCTCTAGAAGCATTCTCACGACCTGCTCATGTCCATTCCTAGCTGCCCACGATAGCGGTGTTCGGCCATACTTGGTGTCTGCTGTATCAGGATCGACACCGTTCCGTTCCAGTAGCATCCCCACAACCCCTTCATGTCCCATCCTAGCAGCCCAGGTGATCGCCGTGTTGCCATGGAAATCAGTTGCCTGCACATTCCACTTACTCGTCTCCAATAAAGCAATTGTTATCTCCACACATCCAAGGTATGCGGCACCGTGAAGCCCCGTAAATCCCCTTGGGTTCCCTTCCCAATCAATAGGCTTGTCCCAGAAGTTCATCCTATACAACAACAGCATCGTCAAAGATATGTGCTTATCATATCCATCTAGCACTTTTAGTGCAAGAGATTTTACATTTTCAGTAGCCTCCCGCCTAGCATGTGTACCCCAGTGACACGAGGCATATTTGACAAAAGGAACGGTTGGTGGGGCGGAACGGAGAGCAGTCGGAAAGTCCCTGACGCGGCGAAAATTGAGGTAGGTCAAACAGACCTCCGCAATCACCGAGTGGGGCTTAAAGAACAAGTTGGGATTGTCAGACAAATACTCTTGCAAAGTATAGTGAACAAGGCGGAAGGTAGACGAGGACTTCTCGACTGTGACGAGCCCGAGAGAGCACGCTAGCAGTGTTTCTATTGCAGGAATATTCTGAATATTTAAGTCGACAGACCCTTCCTCCACCCCAAGGGCATGGCATAACTCGTCAACATGTAATGGCCGCTCCGAATGCGATACCCACATTAAAACTTCCATGCCGAGTTTCGACCGACTTCTCTGCTGTGCCTTTATCCGTGATAAGGTCGCAGCATACGCATCGCCCAGATTTTTCCCTTTGGTCATCTCGTCAAGCTTTTTCCTCCTCTGATGCAATGTTATTTCGCCCAAGATTGCATCAATGTTCAGAGAAACGAGAAGGAAACTGGACACCATCGTCAGCGAATAAAAGTCTAAACTTGCCTTGAGAAACACTGATACTCTGGCCTACATTTCCGAGATCTTCTCCGGAATGACTTTCATGATGTCCTCCCGCAACTTTTCATCCATTGCACTAGGGTCAATGTCACCGTCCAGCTTCATCTTCAGATAACTCTTGATATCACCCTGTGTGGGACTAACAGGTATCTTAACTACCTTGTCAAAACAATTCACGATTTCGTCGCTGATATGGGGCCTCTTGGTAAGGAATATTCGTGTATTTGGTGATACCCGAGCGATTTCCTGTAGTGACTCGAGGAGCTCCCGGCACTGCTTCGGAGCCGACTCGTCTAAAGCGTCGATGCATACGAACACCAGGGCTAGCTCTGCAATCGTCCTCTTGAGAATTTCTATCAGATCAGAATGTCGGAGTCCTCGGCCACCAAACTCTTTTCTGGCCTTCTGAAAAGCCTTCCTTATATGCTCAGGGATTCCCCCTCTGCTAGTAAGTTGCTTGAGGATCGCGCCTAACATACTTGCGGTGGATTGTTCCTGTTGGGCAAGGAAATCGCAGTAGAGTCCCACGACAGCAACATCTTTTCCCCCATCCCGATCGCACAGGTTATCAATAACCAGGGAGCTATTATTCGCCGGTCGTCAGTGACACCTTTCACTACCCTACTCCAGACAAGAGGCCTCCCTACCTGAGATACGTCTTCCCCACCCCTGGATTCCCGTAACAGAACAACACTGGCTCGACGCAATCGTCTTTCGTCTCACTCCATTTTCTAAACTCGTTGGTTTCTAGTACCCAGTTCCCAACACCATTGAGTCGGTCGGTCCGCACACCTTGGTGCCGCTGCTGTGGTTCAAGCGGGGATAGCCACTGTAGAATTTGGCGTCCCTCGGCGTCTATTTCCGTATTGAAGTTGACAATACTCGTATTGAACGAGTTGATATTACCGGTGATCTGCATGTGCCCTAACATGTGTGCTGTAGTCTATTATTAAATCTTGAATTCGCTTTTTGTAAAAGATAGAGAAGTGTTGTGCGTAATAAGAATCTATCTTCTCTGGAAGCGCACGGGAACCCCTCGGATCAAATGACAGAGGGGCTGTGCCCGATAAGGCTTTGCCGTTACACAAGTATGCATTGTGCCGAACACTCTACCCTGCTTATGCAGCAGGCGATGCACCCAACCGTCTCGGGCCCTTGGGGATCATAGAGACTGTGCCAGCGAGACCGTACGTGGGGGACCACCTGCGCCCGCCTTGCCCCATAACCTTTGAAGATGGCAGGTTTTAGTAAAGGCCATGAACCGACACTATAGCCATCCCCAGTCACGACAAGGCCCAACAACCTTCCCTGCCGGTAATATTTTCCCCTGGCTGCCCCAGTGTTTGCAAGCGGCCAGTCCGGCCAGGCTTGATGTCCAGGGCAGCCCGCCTGGGCTTCTTTGGTGGCCAGCCGGGCCGGACTGTAGGCCATAGTCCAGCTTTACTGGCCAATTTGACCGGGCCCGGCGGGACTGTGAGTATCTGCAGGCTTTCAGATATCCAGAGGTGGCTTCCGATATCTGCTAGCATCTCCAGATATCTGTAGTTTTTAAAATATTTGACATTTTCGACGATTGAAACGACCGAGTGATAGTCTATGATTGAAACGGCGATGACTAAGGTACATGGAAACTCTGCAAGACTAAAGCGGGGAAGATAACTTTGCGATTCTAACAACTCTCAACGATGACCCGATCAACACCCTCAATACTCAACTAACTCAACCGAAATACATGAGTTATTTATCCATTCTATCCACCCGCATACATCTCCCACTCTCTCATTCAGACTCAGGCTAACAAATGGAAAGACAAACTTCGCAAACGAACATCACCCGCCGCCCTTCTATCCTTCGCACACCTGCCCTCTTAGCTCGCCAATGAAGGATTCTCGCGCTCTCCAGCCTCCACATATCCTGCCTCCACACATCCCGCTCCCCTACAAGGGACACTCCCACTTTCCTAGCCACCGCGCGTTCCGCTATC
>QLOI01004478.1:0-11603 GCA_003313605.1 Tuber umbilicatum | reverse complement strand
TTCTCTCTTACATATTTGTTCTTCACTTTGCGTACGAAGAAAGCTTCGGTACGGCCGCATCCTAGGGATCCATCTTCCTACAGGGAGCCCCCGTTACAAATGCTCCCCCACTTGGTGGAAACATTGGCGCCATGGGGAATCCGGGTGATTCCAGTTCCCCTGATAGCTCCAACGATGATGCCCGACTCCCTACCTGATCTTACCCCATCCTTAGGACGGCGAAAGCCCAACTGGAATGAGGCTAAGAATAGAAGATATGACCATTCGGTTGACTAGGTTAGCTTCCATCCTTGGAAGAACAAGTGGGTAATCCTCTCGTAACGCCATTGGGCCCTCTGCTTCGGCAAAGCCCAAGAAGCCAGAAAGGTTTAGTAACATAACGGCTTTCAAAGAAGACACTACCGTTACCAAATGGTTTCTCACTGATGTCAAAGTCCAATTCACTTCTTTCAAGAAGTCTGGTTTGGATGACATGGATAAGATTGGCTTGGTCGTTCCACTCTTGGAGAATGCAGCCAAGAACAGGTATTTGGGTATCCATCGTTACATCAGTGAGGATGAAGCGATGCAGATGGGGATCAACTTCAACCCTGACAATGAGCTGCAAACCTTGGCAGTATTCTGCACTCGGCTTGAAACCAGTTTTGGCGGGCATGAAGATCATGATTGCAACCTTGTCGAATGGATGCGTTTGTCTATGAAGCCTGGGAGGGTTGACAAGTACCTGGATAAAGTGGTTGACCTTGTGTCCAGCCTCGAATACACCCATTTAAAGTAAATAATAGATAAGGTTCCCATAGGGATCACTTCATAGTTGCGAAATGCATTAGCTTAAAGGAACCACATCCTACCGAAGCTGGTTCATATATCGATCTACTTCGTAAAGTTGGCCATACCCTTCAAGGCAACGCTAACTTTGGTAAAACGGTTGCCAAAGACCATGGCGGTTCAAGCAATGACAAGGCTAGCGATAAGGGCTCTTCCTCATAGAAGCAGCCGAAAAAGATGAAAGGTTCGGATAAGTCAAAATCCCAACCCTCACAGACAAATAAGACCCTTAAGGTTGGAGAATCGGCATATGCCATCGCTCATAATGGCATTGCGGATAACCTAACTGAAAGGGGCGCAAGTCTGGGCTGTGCTCCACATGAGGGCAGCATGGCCACTTCTGGCGGAAATACATCTAGTCTTCCCCTGTTGTTGCTTCAGCGTAGGGAAAAAATGAGCGGTCGACTACCGTGGCAGGTCTTCAAGAGGTACAGGCTAGCAAAGTTAGACGCATTGAAGGTGCTCCTTCTTCAGCTGGCGATAAGGAACTCCTCGAAGTACGTCAAGCCTCCCCACAGATTATAAATGTTGATACACTGGAATCGGACTAACATAAATCTGTCATCCAGGGCTAAAAAAATTGCAAGAAATGATTGAGCCTCTAGATGAAGGAAGGGGCTGATCATTGGATTACCGGGAACAAGGGGAGAATCCGGGAGGAATCTTGGTTATATTAGATGTTCTGGGTTGTGTTTCTTTATTTCTTTTGTAATGGGTTTTCCTTGTTGAATCAAGGTTATTGGTTTTCCTTATGGGTTCGTGTTGCTCGGAGAGTTTCCATGGTTATGTATTGTCTTTGTTCTTAAAGTTTACTACGTCAAGCTGGACTTGATTAAGCAATCAAAGTTGATTTCCAGTTTACCAGAGGAGGGTTTAATACGCGAAATCATGCAGGCGTGATAGTAAACATTTCTTGCCATTTACATTATTGAAAGCTCACGACCTGTTCTGGCCGCCCTTTTGTCGAAAGGCAAGGAATACTACCATCCAAATGGTTAATGAGTTGCGACTTACAAAGCGATCGAGGGCATAAGACCCTCCAAAACATACTAAGTCCATGCGTGTTAAGATACGACTTCAATGGAAACTTGGAGCAAGGAAGAGTACCGCAGAGGCTACACTCTTACTAGATAGCGGTGCTACAGGCCCAGTCCTTAGTACTTCCTGGGTTAAGGAAACCCTGATGCCACGTGTGCTGCGAACGGTATCTTGTCCAATCCCAGATGCGAGTGGTAATCACATACCCTGATCTGGTGTCCACTATACCGAGTAGGTGAAAATGCGTATCGGAGACCATATGAATAAGATGCGATTTGAAGTCCCCAACGTGTGTAACTCAACGTTTGATGGATACTTACCGATGTCATGGTTTCAAGAGCCTAATCCAGATATAGACTGGAAATAAGGTATTCTAACATGGAGATCAGAATAATGTAAGGCAGGTTGTTTAGATTCTAAGAGACGTCCCCAATTTGTAACCGAAGAGGAGATATTAGCCGTGGATGCGCACTCAATTTACTTCTTGGAAATGGCAAAGGTTAGGGATGAAGATGGTGGAGATACTACCTTAAAGCTCCTACCTGATTACAAGGACTTTGGTGATATCTTCAGCCATCAACGGATTGAATCGTTACAGGAGCATTCGAAGTATGATCACAAGATTGAGCTACTTCTGAATACAACTCCCCCTTTCGGTCCAATTTATCGTTTATCGGAAAAGGAGCTTAAGGTCCTCCGTGAATATCTCGCTGAGATGCTACCCACGGGAAAGATAAGAAGGTCAAGCTCTTCTGCCCCTGCCCCTATTCTCTTCGTACCAAAACCTGATGGTACTCTACGGGTATGTATAGACTACTGTGGACTAAACTAGATAACGGTAAAGAACAGATACCCTCTAGCATTAATGAATGAGCTGCGAGACAGACTCGGGAAAGCGCAAGTGTTCACTAAGTTGGACCTCAAGAATCGATACTACCTTCTGCCAGTGGCGGAAGGAGAGGAATGGAAGACAGGATTCCGATGCTGGTATGGGTTATATGAATATACCATGATGCCTTTTGGCTAATGCAACGCTCCGGCAACTTTCCAAGGCATGATCAATGAGGTCTTCAGGGACCAATTAGACGAAGGCGTTATCGCCTCTATGGATAATATATCGATCTGCTCTGAGACAATGGAGAAGAATGTCTCCCTAGTCCGTAGGGTAATGGAAAGGCTTAGGTAAGCGCGCTTATGCGTTAGCAAAAAGAAATTGACCTTCCATCAGGGTGAGGTTGATTTTCTAGGATATAAGATATCTAATGGCGGAATATCCATGACCGAGGCAGAGGTAGCCAAACTTAAGAAATGGCTACCACCCAATAGTGTCCTTGAGGTCCAGAGCTTTATGGGGTTTGCAAACTTCTACCGTAGGTTCATCAAAGGTTTCTGCAAGATTGTGAAACCTCTTACTGACGTGACAAAGAAGGATATCAAATTCCATTGGACACCAGCATGTCCAGAGGCCTTTGATTTTTTGAAAGAAAAATTTACAACAGGGCCTATATTAGTACACTGTGAGCCTGAACATCAAACAAAGCTAGAGACCAATGCTAGTGACTTTGCTTTAGGGGCCATACAGTACAAACTGTGTAAGGACGATAAATGGCACCCAGTAGCCTTTCATAGTAGAAAGTTCTCCCCAGCGGAGATAAATTATATTGTCCATGATAAGGAAATGACTGCGATGGTGGCAGCATTGAAGGAATGGAATCATTTACTATGGTCGGTAGCCGAACAGATTACCGTTTACACTGATCATAAGAACTGGGAATATTTTAACATTACTAAGATTCTGAGCCGTAGGCAACATCGCTGGGCTGAGTACTTACAACCGTTCAACTTTCGGGTGATATACCGTGAAGGAAGGTTGAATGAAAAGGCCGATGCACTGTCCAGGTGTATGGACTACCGCCTTGAAGGGGGGGGTAATTCACAATCAAATTCTTTGCAAAGCTTTTTTCGCTCTGGGCAATGGGTAGTTCAACAGGAGCGGGACATCTTGCGACCCCAGTTGTAGCAGGCATGTCAAGGATTGCCTTTACAATCCAGATTCCTAGAGCGACTCAAGTAGGTTGCATCAACAGACACGGAATACCTGTAGATCTTTGATTCGGTTAAGGAAGAAACCAAGGGAGTTGATCCTATCCTTACGATTAAGAAGGACGTACTCCTTTACAAGAACCAATGGTACATACCAGTGGATAAGGGGATAAAAGGTACAATCATGGAGGCTGAACATGATTTTCGCTAAGCGGGAAACTTGGGGACATATAAGACTATGGAAACAGTTAGGGCAAACTTCTACTGGCCAAAGATGGATGATTACATCAAACAATATGTTCGCACATGTGATATATGCCAGCGCAGTAAAACTGCACGACAAAAGAAGTTTGGACAACTTAAACCTATAGAGGTACCGCTACGACCATGGAAGGCGATTTCTATGGACTTTATGGTGGCATTACCGGGGTCACAAGGGTATACGAAAATCTGGGTTATAATAGACAGGTTTTCGAAGATGGCACATTTTATATCTTTGGCAAGGGAAGTACCTATAGGTGACTTAGTACTTGTGTTCCTGAAGGAGGTTGGGCGTTTCCATTGTCAACCAGAGAGTATCATATGGGCTCGTGATAGCCGACTCACCTCTAAGTTTTGGACTTGCTTAATGAAATTACCAAGAGATAAGCTGAAGGTTTCCACAGCTTTCTACCCTGAAACCGATAGGCAGACTGAAAGAGTAAACCAGACTTTGGAGCAATACATTCGGAGTAATTGTTCCTACCAGCGGCACGACTGGGCACAGCTGCTTCCCTTGGCGCAATATGCTTATAACACTTCAAAGTCGGAATCGACTAAGGTGTCTCCCATTGAGATCAATTATGGGTTTAATCCACAAACAAATTGGTCCGGGTCTGTATCAGAAAGTCATAGTATACACCCAGGCAGCGAGCGATTAGTTAAGGATTGGGAAGGGACATGGATGGAAATTCAAGACACTTTAGATAAGGCTCAAGAGAGGCAACGGAAGTGGCATGATCAGAAAAGATTGCCAGCACCGGAGTATACCAGGTTGGAGGATGTTAATGGTGGTCAGGCCAAGAGAGCCAAGCGAGTAATGTGGAATCGAAAAAACATTAGAACCAAGCGACCGATGGAGAAACTAGAGCATTGCAAGTTCCGATCATTTGTGGTCTTACGAAAGGTTAGTTCAGCAGCTTATGAAATTCAACTCCACGTATGTTGCGGTATACATCCGGTCTTCAACTTTGGCCTCTTAGAACCATATAGGGAAGACTCAACTGGCCGGCGTACAGTAGAGGTATCCATTCCCGATATAATAGATAAGGAGCCTAGTTATGTTATTGAAACCATCCTTGATAGCTGTTGGTATGGAGGAGCTCACCAGGAATTCTCCAAGCGATTGGTCCAATACCTTGTGGCTGGGAAGGACTACGGTCAGGAGGAGAACTCCAGGGAACCAGATGAGATGTTAGAAGGAACAGGCGCACAAGCCTTCGTAGATTTCCATAAACAATACCTGTCGAAACCCTGGGATCATAGCGTAGACTGGGGAACTGGAAATAAACGAAAACTCTAGAGGCAGAGGGCGGCACTAGAGAAGAGAGGCGTGATGTAACGACCCTACTGCATCGTACAGTAGACTTAGTCTTATCCCTTGCCAGAGTCCGGAAGGGTTACGGGTAGGCTAGTCAAGTGACTCTATCAAAGGGTTACCATGTGGACTAAGCAAATGGTAATGCTTAGACTGAGAATGAGAAAAGGTATACAGGTAGGTAGGTAAAGTCTACGCAGCGAGTTCGGAAGGTCTCCGAGAGTTCTGGCCTGTTACCCTACCTTAGGGTGTATAGTTACCCTACCTTGGCAAAGAGGTTACACTATATTTGGATAGGAGTTACCCTACCTGGAGCGTAAAAGGTTACGTGAACTTTCGGGAAAAGTCATAGGATTGTTTGTTACGTAATATTATATAGGCGGTTCGAATCTGGGCTCAATCGGGTAATCGGTTGTTGGGCTATGAACCGGTGAAAATCTTGCCTTTGGGGAACATTAGGAAATCTGAGTCCAACACCGACCTCTGGCCCCGATGTACAGACAATGCATCATGGGCCAACTGAAGAGAAGCGGCTGGTATTCAAGTAAAAGCCAATGATTGAAGACCGCGGTGTAATACCGTATACGTTGTCACCCTCCTTCTGACCGAAAGCTGTTCGCAGGATATCTGAGGGGGCATGTGGCGACTGAATGGTTACACGAGCAGTCATTCTTGAGTCCATACACCACTGATCCTTATAAGCCTACGGTGGTAGGTATGTAAGGTATATCGGAAACCCGGGAGGCCTCAAGTGGAGTGGTAGACCTTCGACTCCCGTATGTCTCCGAAGGACTGTAAGATGTCTGGAGGTTGTTAGCGAGCTCTAGATCGTAGTAGTCTTATCTTGACTGTGGTGCTTATCGTCAGTGGCTACGGGTAGCGCCTGTATAAGCCAATGGCTTAGGTGTCTCATCACGGGAGTCCGTAGACTAACCTATTGTGTTGAAGACAGTAGAACACGATAGACTTGGAAAACGTAATGGCACCCATAAATGGTTGTCTACGATACTTGCATAGACGAATACGAATGGGACAGTGAGTACAATATTAGACTAGCTTATCCGTAACCTGTTACTTCGCCACTAACCGGACAGCAATATGAAGAGTTTTTCTCCTGCAGTTGATTGCATGTAGCAGGATGCTATATGAACACTTCACGTCGGATAATGAACTAGCAGAGCCAGCAGACAATCGTTAAAATGTTAGCCCGAGGCCCAGAGGAGATGGGCATGCTCATGATGGTGGTGAGCATTGGAGTGATGGAGAGGAGCTGGCAATATTATTCTACTTAAGTATATGCGAGACCTCTTCTTCTAAGACGATCAACTATCCTCTCAGGAGCTTATTGAGTAAAGCTGCTGCTTAATGATATTAAGTTTCACTGTTAAGGTTTTCTCTCTTTTCAATTTGTTCTTAACTTTGTGTCCGATGGAAGCTTCGGTCCGGCCGCACACTTGGGATCCATCTTCCCACAGGCAGCCCTCGTTACACTGGGCTGGGGCCTAGTAAGGTTTTTCGGTAGGATTCTTGGTAGGCCTGCTGTGTCCCATGATAGTTACTTACCAGATTCAGAATCGAGTCTGTCGAAGTCCCCTGTTCCAATGTCATGCTTTGTCAGTCTTTAAATACATAATGTCTGCTCTTATGGCATAACCATAACTAAGTATTAAACAATACTTAAAACAAAACAGAAACATACTAAGTATAAAAATATTTTGTATAACAAAACAAAAACATGCTAAGTATCAAATGATACTAAAAACAAAACGTAAAACATACTAACTATCAAACAATTCTTAAAACGTAAAACATAACCTAGTACCTGATGGCATAGCCGTTATAGGTTACTATTGTTTTAAGGCCTAAAGATTGTTTTAAGGCCTTCAGATTGTTAAGGCAAAGGACCAGGCTAATGGGCCTGGCGAGATATTTGTTTCATTTTGATTGTTTAAGGCATCAATTGATGCCTTGTTATTCGATTTTGTTATAAGGCTACTGGATAGCTGTTAAAGTATTTAAAGAGTGTGATTCTCAAGGATTTAGGGAGAGCTGAGATTGACTGAGATAGTTCGAATATACATGGTTGAGCAGTTACTTCAGTTCAGTTTACGTATCCCAACAGCTTGCAAGTCTGGGACTTTGGTAAGCTGGCGATATAGTAATCGATACCTACTGCTCAATGCTCTATCAAAGACTCTGTTAGCTATACCTCACTCAAAGTCCCGCTCTTTGGGATCTGAGTATAGCTATTGTTAACGCACACCGCAGCTCTCCCTAACCAGTGTTCTGACAACACTAGGGGACCCGTTACAGATGGTATACATGGAAATCCCAGTAGTAGGATACAGACCTGCTGGTCTGGCATGGCAGAAGTGGGACTGTGAGTGGACAGGCACAGGGGAGAACCCCAAAGTATTTCCTCATTAGGAACCCACAGTGGTCGTACTGGGTGGAGCATTCTCCTATATATAGAGGTAGTAGCTAGCCTCCTAGATAGAACAATACACATCTACATCCTCACCCAAACGATCGAACCTCCACACAGTCAAAGCAATCATGCTACCTCCATCAGTACCCATATTGGTTACAACCGATTCCTCTTTGCCTATAATTGGAGCAAAAGGCAAATGAACTTTCTATAATCAGTTCCAGAGTTGGAAATAGGCTGTGTGGCTGTGAGCAAGTATGTGCCAGTGATGTCACAGAAGCATACTACATGCTCTTGTTAATAGATATGTGTCTTTAAGTTTTTGTACTCTAGTATCTGGCTCAAAAGCCATGGATGTCCTATGGATGAGTTGTGTTGGCTGAAAATATTTAAGAGGGCAGCAACTTCTCCATTGTTGCAGAAGAATTATTGGTCAATCAAGGTTCTTTATCTCATTAGATCCTTTCTCTTCCACAGGTCCAATAACCTGTACTGGCTTCCCTGTGCAATTGGTCGCCCATACCAACAAAACCACGCCCCCAATCCCGCACGAAGTCCCCCCTACAAAAGGTTCATTATGTATAAGCATGTTCAATCTGGGCCATGGCCCCCCTGCTGTTATTAAGCCGGGGAAAAAATTTTATTAAGAATTTGACTACCTATATGCTTATTCTAACGCATGTAACTGCAAATAATTTATAATAGAAACTTGTAACGTACTATTACATAGGACCAGAGGAAATGAAACAACATTGCCCACGTCATTCATCCCTACTTGTAGAGCATGTAGAGAAAATGACTAGACGAGACGACACAATGGCGTCCCGTTTCGAACACTAGTCGGAAGTGTGTCCTTTAACTACACGAAAGCATATATCCATTCAATACGAGAGAGCAATGCAATCAACCGTTGGACAACGGGTAATAGTGTTCACTTAAAGAAAGAAAGGAAAGAATATTTATGAAGAGATCGTGGGGATGATAGGAAGCTATGTTTGTATAACTAGCTCGCTTCTTGTTCGTTTTTTCTCGGTGTCTTCTCTACACTATCTTTGTGTAGAAACTGCGTCCTTTAAATACAGGACATCATTCCTACATTTCTGCGCCCTCAGCGGACATGCTGCTCACTTCGGTCCCACTTCTCATAGCTGCTGCAAACACCACCGCCGTGTTTAACAGCCTACCGTTGAGCGTACCCACCCACCAACAAGTTTACCCGGTCACCGACAAGACCACCCACTCACCGATAAGTTTACCCGCTCACCGGCGAGTCAATCCACTAACCAACTAAAACTAATACAATTTCTCGCATCATCCTAACAAAGAAAAACAAAGCAAATACAAGCAACGTAAGACTACAAGAATCGATTATGCAACTGTGGGGAGTGCGCCGGTGAATAACAACACATTTGAGGCTGGGCAGGGCTCATCTCTCTCAGAATCTGGAATGGCTGCACTATGGGTTGCACTCTAGCCTCCGGCTCCCGGGGCTTATCAAATTGGGCTGGGCTGAGGGGTATATGTTCAGAATTGAAGGGTTTGTTCTGCAGGAAAAAACCGTTGATTCAGTTGGTAGCTAAGCTAAGGGAGACATAAACTATAGATATATCCCCTTTGGTGACACAAAGCATTGTGAGCAATGCCAACCTCTAGGTTCACTCTCATGTTCGTGGCAATAAGTGCGAAGCTCACATGAAGCTCTTGATATTTACCTCAAGGACCAGTCCCCAGTAACAAATATTGCTCCACTTGCGAGTGACCGAGCATAACTGCTCTAACTTTGGGGGTTCTTTGATCGTCTTTTATATTCATAGGCATCGAATTAGCCGCTATTTGCAAACATTTGTAGACACCCGCAATGACTTTTTTATTCTATTGGCATCTAGGGGACCTGCAGGGCCCTGTGCAGTCAGGTCCAGGTTTTCTGCACATATATTTAGCCCATATCCAAAAGACAACTATGGCTTCCCTGAAGGCACTGGTACTATCGCTATCCAAAAGTTCCGATACCCGTTGCAAATATCCGGACCCAAGACGATTTATTGGCTCTCTCGGTAACTCTGGAAAATCCCAGGCATTATGCTGCGAACCAATCTCGGTTGCATCGGCCGTTTGACTTCGCTGCGACATTCAGATAGTAGTTCAAACAATAAATTTCGAATGGCATTTGAAAGATAAAATGGGGCTATTAGCATGATGATTTGTTCTACCAAATCTTAAACCTTGCAGCAACCGATGATCTATTCCACCTTCTCTTGCCGGAATATCGTTACTGAATTGGTTACAAGACATCAACAGATGTCATTCATATTGGTCTGTTGTCCCCCCGCCGTCATCGGACATCCCCGACCGTCCCCTACAGTCCCCCGCACATTTACCCACAAGTGCCACCCGTCATCCCTAATACCTGCTGTCTGTGTTCCCCCCACAGTATGTCACCACACCCTACTCGTACGGTCCTTACTTACATCCTACAGCCTTCTGATACCCCTTATCCCTCCGGGGTCTGAAATAGTAAAATTAGTTGCTACCTGGGTTAGGGTTCGGCTTCTCACGAGATTTGCCGTGCAGGCCCCGCAGAATTTGCAATAAACTTTATTGAGTCTCCGGGGGGAATTTTGGGATGTGGTTGTGAGGTGAGTCCGCACCTTATGGCGGGTTGGAACAACCCATGGCCAATTGGGCGAAGCGCGCGGAATAGCCCGCAGAGGACAGGGGCTGGATTTCGGGGAACGGCGGAAAAAGGTATAGCCGATTGCTCGGCCAGCGCGGGGTCCGTGAACCCCCCGTATATAGACCCTTCACAGCTCCCCTGACTTCGGGATCACTATGCTTCCTCGCTTTCCTCACTTCGCGTTCTCTGTTTTATTGACTACCTCTACCAAAAAACCACTCGATAGCCAAACCCATATCACAGTTCAGCCAACCACCCATCCCAATCACAAACACAATGGCATCCAGAAGGTCATCAACACGTAGGGGGAGCTATAGTAGATCCAACATGCGTAGCTCGACAAGTGGAATACGAAGAAACACCCGCCGGAGCCGTCAACCACCGACCCGGTACGGCCAACCCCGCCAACCTGGTGGGAATTCAGACGTTGTCAATTCGGCATCCGACAGGGACGAACCTATAGCAAGTATTCCGGAATACAGCCACTCCCCTCCCAGCAATACCAGGACACTTAGTCGAAGCCCAGCCCGCCAGAATTCTGTTACACCGCAACCGGAGCAACAGACAACACCTAGTGCACCCAGCACACGACACGCATCCATTGCCCCCTCCGATGCATCCATCAACCTCGCTACTATGAGGGAACTCCTTCGCTCGCATGAGCACGATATTGTCGACAGGGTAGTCCTTCAACTACGGGCTCAGCACCCTCATCAACCCTCTATTAAAGAAATTCTAGGCTAAGTTTGACTAAGATGCAGAACGTGGATGAGAAGAATAGAAGGTATAACGCTTGACTTATTAACTTGCGACTTATCCAACTACAATGGTGGGTTCACAGCCCTCTTTAAATACAAATAATCAATAACTAGTCTCCCGGGAGTCTTCCTAACAGGATCCAGCCTTCTTTGTCCTGTCGTTCTCATAACCTGTCCACTTTTACCTTCACCACTGTGGCTCCTCGCTATACTCTTCTGTTTCTCGCTTTGCTCCCCGGCTCCACGCTCTCCATTCCG
>QLOI01004474.1:4297-19705 GCA_003313605.1 Tuber umbilicatum | reverse complement strand
GATAAGAAAGGAAGAGCAGGGATGGGGGGGTAAGAGCAAGAAAGAAAAGAGTATAGAAGAAAAAAGCGGGGGGTTAAGGGATGAAAATGAGGCAGTTAATAATTACTTGTACCACATTGTGCATGTGATAAATTGCCAAAAATTGTCAAACAAAAAAGGCAGAGAACATAGGATAAACATCACCAGAGCTATTGCAATTAGGCAATTGCCTCACCGTATTATTACAAAGTTAATACTGTAATATCCCGGGAAAACCTCGGTTGCCGAGTCAGTGCCACGTGGTCTTAAACCCCCACCAGACACCGTTGGTGCGAATTGGTACCTTGATATCAAATTTTGTTGCTAACTTACAACCCAAGCCCCATTCTGCCAAACCGCCCTGAAGAGATCCACTAACACTTGCTCGTCACTCCCTCCAATCCTCCCTTCGTCAAACACCATACAGTCCACTATTGTCATACTGTAGCATTTCCATTCTGTAGCACGACACACCCACACCTACTAAGGACCTAGGGACTGCCAAGATCCTTCCACCCTTGAATAAACCTAGCTATCTCATCATTGCTCTTTCCGTGCTGCCTCCGGTAATGCGCTTGGAAGTTATCAACCCTTGTAAATCTCGAGGCATATTTGCAGCTGGCCTCTGGGCAAACAGGTCCGTGGGGAGCGCGGTGCACTCTAGCTGTCTTTAGGTGTCGGTTCAAGTCCATCTGGCGTGTGAACCTTATCCTGCACATACTGCATGCATGGGGGCCCGGGCTTGAGCAACTATCTACGTTGCTCCATTTCCCGCCGCCACGCACTGGCCGGGACTGAGGAGGAAGACAAGAAGGTGCAAGGTTGCCGGTGTTGAGGTTCAGGTAAAATCCCCAGCTCCGAAAACTACTGACCAGCTGTTGTTCCTGTCCAATGGAGTATTGTGGGTAATTGTGATCAGGGTCGGTGTGGGTGCCGGATTGGTTGACAGTGGATCGGATGGCTTGAGCGGGAGAGGAGCTTTGGATCCAGTAGGAATAGTTCGGGGGGCTATTAGATAGAATGGGTGATATACTGTTAGCGTATTGTCCCGAGTATAGGAGTGGAGGGAGGGATATGAGATAACTCGCTTACCTGCCGTCCTGGATAAGGTCGGTGCAGTTATGGCTCGAACTTGTATGGTTGGAATGGCCGGTCTCGATGTCGCGGCCCAGGCCATGGCTGATGGGCTGTGAAGATGGCTCAAGTGAACTGAGCGGGTCACTAACGCCAGGAAGGATTGCTGGCACCGTCTCCGGGCCACAATTGCCATGGTTGTAAAAGACAAAATCTCCGTCACCCCGGAGGCCTGAGCGGAAATTTGAGCTCTCCTCAGGAAAGTTGTGCCAGTTGTGATTAAATCGGGACATTTTCTGTGTTCTTTCACTTGGAATGTGAAGGAAGGCTCTACCGTGGAAGCGGTCTATGGAATCTCCAAGACCAGAGGAGCGGAGGGATTTATAAGAGATTCTCCCAGCAAATATTTGTGAGGCTTGAATGCATTGTAGCTGCCGGTGGTTGCAAACCGGTTGGGCTACTCGTAATTTTCTGACGTTTGTGGCCATTACTGCTGCATTCCAACAAAATCTCGAGGCTCCAGCCGACGCCTCGCCCATACGCAATAGTAGTTGTGTTCACAAATTTCAGAAAATTACGAGTAGTGATTTCAAACATACCCACGCTGACCCCCGTTGCTGTGATACCGTATTACGGTATGATAGTGTTATCCCAGAGGATTGTCTGCGGTGCTAGATATACAAACCCCGCGACAGGCACCATATCCCTGCTTGCATCAGCAACCCCGGTCAGTTTCTACTCTTTGAGCCTGCTACAGTCACCACCGGGGACACGACGAAACTAGGCTGGTGACGAACAGGGGTATTTGGTAGGCAAAAAAAGAGATCGATAAGGTTAGGGTTGCAAAAATTACTAGTTATTGATCCCTGTTCGTCACAAGCTCAGCTTCAAGCCCCCGGTGAAGCTACAAGTGTACTTGTACTACATGCGGGGGTACCGTAAGAGTACGAGTACAGTACCCCAACCCCAGAAATAGACGATTTTGCGGCTCTTGTGCAGCGGCGACTGGCTCATTCTGGTGACACAAGTACCGTACCGTCGCATCTTTTTTTTTTTCCTCCTCAAATAAACAAACCTTCCCACAAATGTCCCCCCAAAAAAAGTGCATGCGCCAACAGGTCGGTATTTTTTTATCCATATTTCCTTTTTTCCTCGCTTTTTACCTTTCCATTTCCTCAACCCTCCCCCCTAACGGCGAGTCGTGCCGCACTGTAGTGCCGGTACCGAGCATAATTTGAGCATACCGAAATGCCGCTAAAGCAGCCGAATAAGGTTCGGCCTGGTACCGGTAGGCGAGTGAGGTTAAACCTCTTCAGGCAGCCCCTTTCCCGCAAAAATGTAAAAACACTTGCTGGAAAGAGTACAGTATTCTGTGGCGAATTGTTACCAGAATTTAACCCTAGGGGGAACTTTCTTGCAAATCCCTCTCGCTTATTAAGCCACACTATCTTTGTCTGCCCTACAAGTAGCGGTATTTCCGATAAGCCCAAACTACGGTACTGTACTACCGTAATACATTTATCATACAAGTGAGATACGGCAAAAGCAACTGAAGATTTTCTCCCCAGGATAGTTGCAAGGGTTGCACGGGCACCGCAGGGAGCTGAGCGAGAAATCAACACATTGCGGCTGCGTCAGGGTTTTACGACAGGCGGCGCTAATATTTTACACTACGGCAACTATCGTAAAAACTCCGTGTGCTGTAAGGTCCCAAATTGCCTTCTTTGTAAAAGCGGTGACAAAAAACAAAGAACCATCCGACCTTACTAGAGGCAGCTCCAACGACGTAATACGCAATTCTTTTATTTGAGTTCCCACGGTACGTGAGCAGGACTCGCATTGCGGGTGAAAGCGACTTTCAGAAGAAGAAAAAAGGGGCTTCCCAGTATTTGTTTTTACGGATGGTCGGCGAAATGGTCCTCGGTGATCTCATAAATTTGATGGTGTTCCTTCGTGTGGAGAGATTAACCACCCCATGTATGCATACTGGTACTCGAGTAAAGCCCAGAGTGAATACCGGTGCCTCAATCCCTTGTCGGGACATCGAAGCCCTAAATGCACACCACCACCTGTTCAAACCCCATCCTGAAACCCGCCTTTCCAACAATCTATACAAGCATGGCACCATAAAACAATGTCAAAAATAAACAGACTCTAGTGGAATGGTAGACTAATTGTCGGAAACTCTCCACCGAATTGTGAGCCTTTCTTCTCTTCTATAAATATCGTTGATCGAACGAATGAGTATGTTACTGGGTAAAACAAAATAGCTCACAAAACTCATAATAATTATATTATTATTATTGTTTAGTTGGTAACCTAAGCGAATAAGGTTAGGTGTTAGCAATCACTTATTCCTGGAGGTTGGGGGGATGAGAGGGGAGGAAGCGTTACGAGGGGAGCAGACCAGAAAAAACGTCACCGTAGACCGCACCTGTATTACATTTATTAGCGGGGTAGGGCGAAAACAGGCGGATTGCGATCAATGAAACATCCCTAAGCACAACAACAGCGGTAGGTTATGAAAGGTTTGTGATGCTAAGCCCTTGCACTTGGCGTGTTAGATATCCGGATACTTATGATATTCATACCTTCTCGCTTGCCATGCTTGGCATTTCTTTGCAGGAATTATGTTTCGCTGCTCTGATACCGCATTAACCGCTAATGCGGCGATTTGAAGTCATCATGAGGCTTAAAATTACTCGGACGCAAGTTTGTCGTCGTGCACATCAATTGGACAAGGAAAGAAGGAAACACAGCAAAACTTAAAGACGAGTGATGGGTGGTGACAGGGTGGAAACTTGAAATCATGTGTCAGTGTAGAGATAGGATGTGAAGGAACGAATGAGAAGGGTCGGGGATAAGCCAAAAAACCTACAGCTGCTTGTAAGGAGGAAAATTGGAAAATGTTCTTTGTGCTAATTCAACCAGGTCATTCTGTTCTTCGGGATGCATAGTTCCCCCCACCTCCAGATTTGCTGTTGGGATCGCTAGAGTTTCCGGTGGGTCTATTTTGTTTAGTAAAGAATGGAACATACCCTTCCTGACTGGAGTCATGCAACTAATGACAAAAGTGGCCGTTGCAGGTGTTGGAAATGCAGCTCGACATGCTTTGGTTTCTTAGTTCCTTTTGTTCTTTGCATATGCAGGTGTTTCAAAAGGAAAGCATTGTGGCTACAGGAAAGGATGCAGGACATAGTTTTGCCTTTTGGGAAAATGACAGCGAAAATTAGGTCTTGTGGAGAAGCATTTCTTTTGTCGAGGAATTATGTGAAATGTTCTTTCTTTTGTTATCAGAGGGAGGATTGACAGAAGGAAGTGGACATTGGTGGCATTTGTCGGAAGGTCTAGATTGATGCTATGTTTTTATATATACTCCTGTCACTACCGTTAAGTTTAGTAAGTAAGCCTAAGGCAAGACAAGCCAAGTTACTCGCTATCCTCCCATACCGTCCTTCCTCATTGTGGTGCCGTATTTTGTTATTCTGTTTAAAAGCAGGTACCCCTTGAAGCACCTTGAAGCCAACGGGGGTACTAATTGGCAAATAAAACTATTTCTGGAAAGATGCGATCACTTCGCTTCCGTCAATGTTGATGGTGGCAATGATGGGGGTGCTCTTCCTGATTGAAGCACGTTCCGGAAAATCTTGTCATAAGCGATCGGCAAGGGACCACTGACAAAAGCACATACACACATGTTTCTCACCTCGTGCTGGAAGACTGAAGTAGTGCGGAAAAAGGAAAAGCCCCGAGCCAAGAATTGGGGACCTGTTTGCCTGTCCTCGAGTACTCTTACCAGGAGTAGTCATGAATGAAGTAAGAAGCCAATTCTTGTAGTGGGGACACAGGTAAGTTGGCGTTGCCCCCCTGGTAGGGTCTGTTATAAGTACTTTTCCTTTTCTTTGCCAACTGAGGGGAGTTCTCCAGTTCTATGGCACCCGTTAATGACATTCTGGGTAGTTTAAATACGCATACGGTACATTTGCCCAGGTGATGAATAATCATGCCAAGATACTTACTTTACGCATAATATTTCACAAAGTAAGGATATGGTTCCAGCCTTCTACTGTATCAAGTACATAAGTAGTGGGAGGGCATTTTTGTGATAATTGGTTCTGGTCCCACACAAAATGCTCCAGCTTCAACCCACTACAGCTCTATAATCATTTGTGCTCTTGCTGGTTCAAGGAGGGCCTCCGATAGAGCGCATCGGGTAGTATCTGGTTCCTCTCTTAAAGGAAATTTAGATCACATTTTGGTAGAGTACCACTAATAGGGTTTTAACTTCGTGGGTGCCTTTCGTGAAGAGTACCCAGGCTACTTTTGGCCGGCACTATAGCATATCCTCAGTTATTCTGGTTTTGCGGTAATGGCTTTAGAAGCTCCTAAGCATGATATACATTTTTCTTTTGAGCCTACTACACCGTCTATACCACGGGGATACAGTGGTTTCCATGGGTTGTAGATTTTCTCAACAGTCCCCATCCATAATGAATGCTGCTCGGGTCACCGGGAAAATCTTTTCTTATTCTTAACCTGAGGATTGTCCAACCTAACAGGCAAATCGGGAAAACCGTCCACCAACAACATGAAAACCCCAGGGGAGAGTGGAAGGAACACAGATAAGAAACGTGAGGAAACGACAACGGTCCAGATGCCAAGGGAGCCCCCCCACATACTTGAATGCTGCCACTGGATTCTAGAGCCATTTGTGCCCCGCAGTTGGTAGATTCTGGGCTAAGCTAGCCTAAGAGCATTCTTTGCGCTTCTCTCGCCGACGGGGTGACTGCCTATCTACAAGCATTGCGTTGTTTCACACATCCGTCCATGAGGCTAGGAGCGTGATAAAGTCCCTCCGGTCTTCCGCTCTTGGAGATTTCATCAACCACATGCAATCTGAAACCCTCCCTTCTTACCATTTGAAGTGGAAAAACATAAAAAGTGTCTCTATCTCACCATAATGAGGATATCCCTGTCGGTGGGAGTGTGACCCTTTAGGAAGACTGAGATTTCGACCTATACAACCATGTCGATAGTGGCCGAGATCCGGGGCCTGCCGCCTCTCCCGACGCTAGCGCCTCACCCAGTTGCCTTGGGTCATCTTCGTAGTACATCAGCCCCGATTATGATGATGGCAGCTCGTTCATTCCCAGCAGCTCTGATTATACAGCGCCATGGGGTCGTATAATAGCGACAAATACTAGCTAGTATTCCGCAAGCTTCTTGCTGAGTAGATTGGGATCTCAAGTATTCAAGCTCGGTTCAATTGTATTTTGGTATTGCGAAAACCCTCGATTTCGATTAGACCCTTGCTCATCAAGCCGGCTAATTGACGATTTAGTACCGTAGATCCTGTGAAATATTTTGAGCAGTTTTGAGTGACTGGAATGAACTCTTCCTCGGTAAAGATGAGACCTTACTCTACTGTAATCATCAAAAACACCTCCACTATCGTAGTGTTGGGGTGGCTATGCGTCTAAATAACTCTGGAGTTACCGCTGAGGAAGATTACCCGGAGGAGTTCCTGATTAATTTATAAAGCAACCCCCCCAATGGGCGCACTTTCATTGAAGTGCGCCGTCATAACTTGTCACTCGGTAAATATAGGGTTAGGACCGTATGTTTACATAGCAGACTGATAGGGCTGTAGAAGGCACCGGGGAGGTGGGAGCGGGTGTCGGAGGTCTGTAGGCCAAGGGAAACCCGACGATGTAGGTGTTCGTGGTGGAGTGTGGGTGCACGGAGTAGTATTACCCTCCTAAACGGTACCACCGAGGGGAGAAGGTATGGAGGGAAGAAACGTAAGGGAAAGGAATTTTTTGAGAGGGTCGAACAATAAAATTAATTATTCCTGACTATTCCCTGTTCCCTAAGGATCTAGAAACTTCCAATGGCAATCTTATTTCCGGATACACTTTTTTCCGCTCTTGTTCTGACCTTATGGTATCCGGTCTTCTCTTCTTCCATTTTGTTCCCCTCGTCGAAATCAAACGCGAGGAGGGGGGAAGGCGCAATAAGAGAGCCTTATAATCAAGAGTAAAAAAGGGAAAATGTAAGGTTTGAAAAAATTAAACATAGGGATATGGAATAAACCTAGGTTCGCACAAAAGAAATCAAGACTAAACAAAAAAGGAGAGAAATAAGATCAATTAACGTCGTCACCAAAACAGCACCGTCCTATTGTCAGCATCGCGTTCGCCTTCGTGTCCGCTCGCTCGTATACGGTCGTCGGCGTTCGCTCAGCCGTGTTTGCCTGCCCGATTGTATCCGATTACCGCGTCTGAATCGACTTTATTCCAACCCTCCAGTAAACTAGCTAGCTATCATACCTCCAACTCGGGACCAAAAGCTCAAGCAATATCTAGTTCCAAGCTTGCCCATAACTTCGGGTAAGCGCACAGGCTTCTATCTCCTATCAGTTGCCAGACCTTTGCCCCCGTGGTAGCGAACTGGCAATCTACAACCCCTCCAGTCCGGGAGTGCGTCGAAGCACCCGCACCGAATGATCTGTCTCATACTAACCCGAGACGAGAGAACTGGCCCGCTACGAACACTACCGGTGACATGCGGATATCCGAATGGCTCCAATGAGATTCATATTTATTCCACTGTTCAAATACAGGACGTGCTCCCGTTACCTCTAAGAGCCATCTAATGGCTCGTGCAACTAGGTTCCGGTGATCACTGGGGAGATATATGTGAAAGGTTTCTCCGAATGTCATCCTCTCCAAATTCCGTTCAATTTTCCCATTCTCGGCCCTCCGTTCTTGCCCCTTATACTTTTTCCTTGCCATAATTCTTGTTTTCCCATATCACTCAACTATATCTTATAACCCCGGTTTGTAATATTACAGTAGATCACTCGCCATTTCTATCAAGAACACAACACCTGTATACCTGAATAAGAAATTGACAGTCGGACTGTGTTGTAGGCATGGGGGCGGGGGCACCCGGCCGCCTGAGAACGAAGGTGAAAGGGGGGGGCAAGTGTAGGGGAGGTTGTGTTTGGGATATGGCGCTGGTGCAGATCAAATGTGTGGCGGGGGGCTGCCTGCACGGAATCGTGAGTGGGTAGGTTGCGTTATGAATCACCAGGGCTCGTTTGCTCAATGCAGTCGCACAACCTTAGATAATCACGCAAAATAGACAGATGTCTAGGAGGTACGCAAGATTGAAAGGAAGTCTGAGAGGGAGGTGTGCTGATGAGAAGGATGTAGAAAGAAAGGGCAGGGATGAGAAAGGTAAGAGCAGGAAAGAGAAGAGTAGAGAAGAAATAAAGCGGGAAGCCGGGGGGTGGAAATGACGTAGTTAGTAGTTGTACACATTGTGTATGCGATAAATTGCCAACAAGTGTCAAAGAAATAAAAAAAGACATAGGGGACATAGGATAAACACCACCAGAGCAGTTGTAATTAGGTAATTACCTCACCGTATTATTACAAAGCTAGTACTGTAAATTAAGTCTGTAATATCCCGGGAAAACCTGGACTGCTGTGTCAGTGTCACCTGGCCATAGACTCCACCCCATCAGACACCGGCGGTGCAAATTGGTACCTTGATATCAAATTTTGTTACTAGCTTACATCTCCATGCCCCATAATGCCAAATCGCGCTGGACAGATCCACTAACACTTGATCCTCACTCCTTCCTATCCTTCCTTCGTCAAACACTACAGTCCACCCGTTGCCATACTCTCGCATTTCCATTCTGTACAACGACACACTCACCCCTACTAAGGACCTAGGGGCTGTCAAGATCTTTCCACACTTGAGTAAACCTAGTTACCTCATCATCGCTTTTTCCATGCTGCCTCCGGTAATGCGCTTGGAAATTATCGACCCGTGTAAATCTCGCAGTATATTTGCAGCCGAGCTCTGGACAAACCGGTCCACGAGGAGCACGGTGCACTCTAGCTGTATTTAGGTGTCGACTCAAGTCTGTCTGGCGTTTAAATCCTATCCCGCAGATATCGCATGCATGGGGGCCCGGGCTTGAGTGATTGGCTACATTGCCCCGTTTTCTGCCGCCGTGAACTTGCGGGTGGTGAAGGGGAGAAGGGGCAGGGTTCGCTGCTTTAAGGTTCGGGGGAAATCTCTGGCCCTGAAAATAATTGACTGGCTGTTGTTCTTGTGTAATAGGATATCGTAGGTAATTGGGATGATCGAAGTAGATGCCAGTTTGGTTAATAGCGTATACGGCGGTTTGAGCGGGCCAGGTTGTCTGGATCTGGCTGTGATAGTTTATGGGACAACTATATCGAAAAGGTGATATACTGTTAACCAATTATCCTAAACATAGGTCCTTAGAGAGTGGAGGGGGGATATGAGACGGCCTACTTACCTGCCCCCCTGGATATGGTTGGCACTGATATAGCTCGGGTTTGTAGAGCTAGAGTGGCCGACCTCAACGCCATTACCTGGGCCATAGCTGGCGCGCCGTTGCGGCAGCTCAACGGGACAGGAAGAGCCACTAACAATGGGAGGGGACGCTGGACTCAGCTCTGGAGCACAAGCGTCATGATTGCAGAAGCCGATATCGCTGTCAGCCCGATGGCTGGAGTAGGAGCTTGTGCTTCCCCTGGGCACGTTGTGCCAGTTACAGTTAAGTCGAGACATTATGTGTTTTGCGACTTGGGATCGAGGGGGGTGGGCTCCAGCGCAGAGGTAGGGATGGAATTTTCAAGGCCTGAAGGGTCAAGGGGTTTATATCAGACTCTCGCAGTTGAAATTGTGGGGTGTGGATCCACTGTAGTTGCAAGTGGATGCAATCATCTTATCGGCAGGAAATGGCACAGGACGAGGGGGCCTGGAGTGGTCGTAGGATTTCCCAGATGATAGCCGAAATTGGCGCACAATAGGACACAAGCGGACCCTCGCAATACCGCATTCTCGCCTGCAATAACATTTTCCAGCAACCCCGCCGTATATTACTCCCACCAGAACCTTGCCAGGACTCCATAGGTTTGGTGGTATACAATGGCAGTCTGTATCTCAAGTTAGTAGTCAATAATCAGACTCAGTGCAGACTCGGCACAAATCGGCTCTATAGAGGTTGCCCAAAACTCCCAGAAGCCCTTTAGAACACGCCCCGCGAGAGTAGGTACAGTATACCCGGGCTTTGGTAGCGAGGTGTTACCTACCTGCCATGCCACCGTCGTTTTTGGCCTGCTACCCTGGGAATCTACCAATCCATCGATCGACCAATGCCCCGTCTTGGTAGTGGAAGGAACGACACATTTTTTGATCCCACCATCACATCTTTTTTTTCTCCTAGAAGGGACCTTCCGGAACAGCCGAGGAAAAAAAGTGTATAACATTATTTCCTCCCTTCCCCCCCACTCAGAAAAGGTGAAGAGAAGGTGCGTAGCCCAACGGGATAATATCGTTTTTTCCCTTTTTCCTTTTCCCTCGCTTTTTACTTTTTCGTTTCATCGCCCTCCCCCAACGGCGGACTAATTGGTGCGGTAGTTTAACGAGTAATTTATAGTACACAATGTGCAGGAAAAAAAAGACACATGCAACGGAGGGTACCGGTAGACGGATCAGGTGACTTCCCAGTAGAGCAACCCCCTTAGGGGAGCAACATACTCTCCGTTGAAGTTAAATTCTTTTCTGCACGTTGAATACTTGTACCATACAATACTACTCAAGTATCATACTACCCACGCAGCCGAGTTAAAGCCGAAAATTTTGTGTGGGAGCTGCCACTCTAGGTCCGGATTTAGCGGTAAACAATCCAAATTCATAAGTTGGTCAACACGGACCGACAAAAGTTAATTATCCCGCCTTGTTGAAGGGAGGAAAAGAAAAGGGGGGAAAAAGTTATGCAGCGTATGGTAGGGTAAGTGACGTAACGAGCTAGCCTAGCTACGGTAGATTGTTACGGTGGAACAGCTCTCTGCGTACTGGTGGGGGGTGCCCAGCGAGAAAGTAGTTCCCACCCGGGACGGGGGTAGAGAGGAGCCTGGCGAAGTGGTAGAGAGAAGCCTGGCGAAATGGTAGAGAGAAGCCTGGCGAAGTCTTGGCTACAAGCTGCGTGGAACACTGTGAACATTGATTACTCATCAGTTTAGCGGGGCGCCACAGGGGTCTCGTCACAGGGGGGGAGACTCAGCGCAATCTGAGATAATTTAGATCTCAGTGCGACAATGCCAAGCTGCATACTTTCCAAAAGGGAACCACATCAAATATTTCAAACCTATATTCCTTTCCACAAAGCTTCTGTTTACCGATTGGCAGGATCCCAGCATCCCACGGCAACCTTTCCGTTTTTTTTTTCATTTTTTTTTCATTCATACCCGAGTACAGTACAGCGTCATAACCTCCGGTCCGGCCATTTTGGACACCGAAGAAATTCCCCTAGGGGTATAGCCTAGAGAGATAGGCGGGTCAGATCTTGTTTTTTTCCTCATTTTGGTGGGGGTCTCTAAGATTCTTGGGATCGCTGAGCCATTTCTGCTCGGATATTGTTTAGATGAGGGGGAACCTACCCGTGCTTTATCACAGGTTTCCTTCAACCGGAGTCTTGAAAGTACGATGGCAGTGGTGGATTTCAATTCCGGCTAGAAGATGATTGGCTAAGAGCTGCCAAGCCCCCGGGAAGAACACGAGGGGACGATTCCCACTCTCCAAGTCGGCTTCCCTGCGCCAACAACACTTCCTAACACCAAAAAGTGATTTGACGCCTGGAACTCAACAACCTTCAAGGGGGTACTAAAGTCTGCCCGGGAATCCTAACCTAGGTTGGCCAAACCCAAGGTCGGCACGATCAAGGAATCACTGTTGCCATCCTACTTTGGGGACCCATAGTAGATACCGGTGCCCCGGCTACATTGTAGATAATAGTGTACCGGTATTCCAGTCGATTGAAGCTGCAAAAACACCACAGCCGCCCGTGAGAGCCTCCTCCTGAAATTGGCTCCCGCAACAATCTATCATAAAACAAAATTAAAAGTAAACGCACCTCAAAATAATACGATAGTTGAGGGAAACTCTCTGTAGAACTGCCCAACACCAGCCCCCCCTCATTTCTATGATTGTTTGCTGATTAAAATAAGATAGCTTTTAAATATACTGTTAATCTAAGCAGATAAGGTTGATTCTAGGTGTCTGACAATTACTTATCCACATAAGATGAGGGAGGGGGGTTGGGAGTGTTATCAAGGGAGTAGACACCAAAATTTAACGCCACGGCACTCTAGGGAATTCTTCAAGTGGGCACGGAAAAACCTGCCCGCGAGGAACTGAAACACAATTCCCGTGGAAAACCTCCCACGCACAGCACCAGCGATATATCACCAGAGGCACATACTGTACCAAGCCCTTGCACTTGGCACTTTTCTATAGGAATCATGAACACTCCGCCCCAGCGTTGGATCTCCCGAGTTTATCTCAATCAGCTTATCGTACTTAGCATATTTCGTAGGGATTAAGTTTTCTCGCTATAACTCTCTGGTACCACGTAAACCGGTAATGAGGCGATCGGAAGCCTTGAGATTACTTAGGCGCAAATTAGGTCACAGCACATGCTGAGAAGTGTCGTTGGGCGCTACTACCTTGTTTGCTTCAAGCCGTGTCTGTCAGTCTCCCCAGCTCTTTTCTCTCTTTTACCATGTCCAGTGATCCCAAGCGGCCGGGCTGTGGGAAAACGACTTTTCCAAACAAAAGCCAGGCCCGGCCTGGGTCACCTGCGGCCTATGTTTCAAGAGATTATTTGTGTTTCACTACTAAGAAATATTCCAGAACCCAACGTGACTAATTGGTTATAAAATCGCTCGGTTAATACATATTCACCAGAAGTAGCAAGAGAATGGTTTGATGAGTAGGGCAGAGTGTCCCGAGGAAGGAGTGTATGTTTGGGTATCGTGGTGGTTCATCGGTGTATGATATAAATTTGCCTTAAGCGTGATCAATAGCATCGGGGCCATGCTTCTCCTATTATCCCACCCCGGGCGATTAAAAGTGGGAAGCCTGCGGGCTGTCCATAAATACCTGCGGGTTACCTGGGCATCCGGCGGACCTGACCTGGATTATGCCAAGACTCGACCCGGCGGTTGCCTGGGCGCCGCCGGGTTTTGGCGGCCGCCAAGAATTTCCGCCGGACTGACCCAGGCTTTTCAGAACCTTGGCCAGACTGGCCGCTTGGGATCACTGACCTGGTCCACGCCCCCTTTCCTTCCTCTCTTGGGAACATACACTTCTTCCTTGATATGATAACTATAATCCAGATTAATCACGGACTCTACTATTCTATTTTGCCCCCTTGAGATTGGCTTCGTCAGTACTTCCAACAGTGCGCATCAACGAAACAAACTGTTGTTAGCGGAGGATATTAGGGGTTGCTTCATGAAACCTCCGACATAGCATGTTCTGGACTTCTGTAAGGAGAGGTCTGGTTCGGACTCCTGAGAGGAGTGATGATATCAAACTGGAATAAAACAAGGAGCGAAACAAGGAGTGTTATAAGGTGAAGTGAGGGGGGCAGTCATATGATTGAAGGGATAGATGTTCATGAGGATGAGTTTCCTATAGTATATAGTTGGATCTACTTGGATGTCAAGTGGAAAGCGGGACAAGTCTTTTCCACCCGGTCAAGAATAACATACGAACTCTGCACGAAGCTCTTCACCAAAATTCCCTATCTTCTCCTACCTACCTTATCTATTTACTACACAAACAAATGCCAAGAGACGAGTGATCGGTGGTGAAGTGGTGAATATGTGGAAACATGCGTACGTGCAGACAAAAGGGGGAAAACGATCAAGCGAGTGGAGCGAAAAATGCGCTAAAATTTTTACAGCCACTAGTAAGGAAAGAAAAATCCGAAAATAAGACACGGGGTTCAAGAGTTCTACTAGGAGACCTGGATGACGAGGGCCTATTGCTAATTATTCTCTATCCGCAAACTCACCTAGATTATCCTACTCTCCGAAACCCATAATTTTACCGTTTCTAGTGCCGCTGCCCTACCTCCCCTAGATGGCTAGAACCGGTACATATGTCCGGCAGAAACCCTATTTTCCATACGAACAAAACCCTAAGGTACAAAATGTGTAAAGCGCGGGGGGTTGGAGCTCTATATCCATTGCTATACTCCGTTCAGTGTATGGTATAACATGCAGAAGGTGTGGGATCTGCTCAACACAGCCACTGCAAAAACTAGAAGATTAGAATAATTGAGAGCATTGCTAGGGCGTTAGGGTTGCCCCTCGACCTCCTCCCGGCGAAACTTGTCACACATTCCCCCCATATACACCTCAAGCGAGAGATGGAAGAAAATCTTCCTGTTATCTTGTCTCCCTCAATCCAAAGGAGAAATTCTCAACGCCCTAGCACTATCCTCAATTATTCTGGTTCTTAAGACAACGACTTTAAAAGCTGCTAGGAAAAAGTATACGAATTTCAGAGCCCACTATAACCAGGCTATAGTAGTTTACGTAGGTTCCCGTTTTTTCCAACACAGTACTCACACAACGGACGAGCGATAGTGAATCTTTCGGAGTGATTGAGAAAGTTAGGGTTTTCACTCGGGGGATTTTCCAACCTTACACCCACGAATCGAGAAGACCACAATTCAACAACCTCGGAGGGAAGCGGGTAGAGCATAAACAAGAGAGAAGCCACAGCGCTCGCAAAATATCAACAGAAGGATACCCCCTCCATCCGGATGCTGAGGGAGCCCCCACCCGGACTTGGGTGCGGCCACTAGATTATAAAACTGTTTGTGAGCTATAGTGAATGGATTTTAAGCTAAGTTATCTTAGGGCATGCTTAACGCTTTGGGCCCCGATGGGGTAATTGTTTATCCGCGAGTATGTTTGTTTTCACATTTCGTCCACGAGGCTCAGAATCTGTGGTAAAGCCCCTCCGCTGTTTATCTCTACAAGAAATTCCATCAACAGAACTGGAACCCACTCTCTTGTCGTTCCGGGTTGCGAAACACAGGAAATATCTCGACCTAGTCGCAAAGAGCGCAACTTCGTCGAAGGAAGTAGGAACCTTTAGATAGAAAGAAAATGCCGGCTTACGCAGCCGTGGCGATAGCGATTCACAATTGTGGCCAGCCACCCCTCCCAATGCCAGCGGCTCACCCAGTAGTTTTGAGTCATCTTCATAGCACATCAGCATCGACTATGATGTGGGCAATCAGTCTAGGAACTCCGAGCAGCGCTTATTATACAGTGCCATAGCATAACAGTGGCAATACTAGCTATAGAGAGCTGCACGATATTTGCTAAGACCATTGGGAAACCTGGTGTTTGGGATCGGTTTGATCAGGTTTTCTGAAGTTGAAAAATACTCCACGAGTTGACTGCC
>QLOI01004462.1:0-19901 GCA_003313605.1 Tuber umbilicatum | reverse complement strand
CTTTCGCCAGCTTCCATTCCACAAGTAAATTTACAACTTCCAGATGCTGGCCAGCGGAAGCCATCACGCGCGGTGTTTTGCTGACGGCATCTTGTCTGCCTTGATCAACAACTCCCGTGTCCAAGAGCAGCTTGACCACCGCCTCATTACCGGCGGAGGCAGCGAGGGTGAGCGGTGTTTGGCCATCGTCCCCCGTGGTGTTAGGGTTGACGTCCGCCCGCTTCAGGAGTAATTTCACTATTCCCTCATGCTGACATTGGTAGGCCCAAGGGCGAGGGCCCCGTTCACTACTTTGGCAGGGGTCGCAGTTGAGAGCTTCATTATCCAACTGTTCTGTTTCTGAGTGGGGAGATCCTTCATCTGAAATCTCACATTCGCCTGCTAGAGGGAAGGTGTAGAAGTTTAATTCCTCCGTATAGCTGCAGCAGATAGCAGCGGTAAGTGGTGTTCGGCCGTCAGTTCTTGCAAGGTTGGGATCGACATTTCCCGATTCTAGCAGAACCTCTACTACTTGCTTATGACCTAAGTCGGCTGCTGAAAAGAGTGGTGTTTGGCCTTCTGGGCCCGGTATGTTGGGGTCAACATCTGCCCTTTGAAGAAGTGACCTCACAATCTCCGTGCATCCATAAGCGCTGGCTTTCCATAGTGGTGTTACGCCCCATCTATCTTGAATGTTAGGGTTGACATCATTCCTTCGTAGGAGCCACTTCGCGATTTCCTCCGATCCGTCATCGCAGGCACTATGGAGTGGGGTACAACCGGCGTTATCTTGAATGTTTGGATTAGCATCTTGTCTTCGTAGGAGCAACTTCACGATTCCCTCATATCCTGCGTCACAGGCATTGTGGAGTGGTGTATGACCAGCGCCAGCTTGAATGTTCAGATTGGTATCTTGTGTTTGCAGGAGGGACTTCACGACTTCCGTGTGGCCTAAGTAACTGGCTCTCCAGAGCGGTGTTTGGCCATTCGTATCTTCACTGTTAGGATCCACGTCTCTTTGTTGCAATAACAGCTCTACAACTTTGGCGTGACCCCGCTCCGCAGCCCACCGAAGTGGTGTTCGGCCGGATTCGTCTGGAAGGTCAGGGTTGACATCCTTTCGTTCCAATATCAACTGGACCGCCTCCTCGTGTCCTCCCTCCGCAGCCCACGAGAGTGGAGTTCGATATTCGTGGTCAGCCAGGTCGCTCCTGACATGCTTTCTTGAGGGTAGTAGATCCATCAGGAGGTATTGAATAGATGAAACCGGGTCGAGAAAGAGTTCAAAACAAGTAAGCTTCACCCACTCTCACAAAGAGTATGCGATGGATACCTTCGCAGGAGGTAAGGAGAAGTGAAAATATGAATCACCGGCTAACAGATTCGTGACCAAAGGTGTTTGAACGGTTTCGTACCAGGGTAAGGATAAAGGAACTAAAGAGAAGAGCGGATTATTCTAGGGTTGTGTTTTCAATTGGTTTTGTGGTGGTCACTAAAGTCGCTCGATCCTTTAGCTCCTGTAGACTTCGAGGTCAGGTGAGTTTCGCATTCGTTCGATTTTCGGTTAGATGGATGGGTGAGGGAAGAATGAGAGTCAGTTGTTTCCCCGAAGTGTGAATAAATAGGTGTGGACAGTGTCGTGCGTCTTTCCAATAGCCGTCACGATTTAGATATCCATGCCGTCAATATACCTGTACACAACCAAAAAACAAAGTTTTGTATGATAATATTATTCTGCACGGAGCGTAGTAAAGCAACTCTTAGCTTTGACGGAACTGAATCAAAAAACCCAGATGTGAGAGGAATAAAAGATGTGGAGGTTGACCTGTTAACATGCGACTTTTCATTCTACAACTGGGGGCGTGTAACCTCCTTACTTACAAAGACGTTACTACCCTACCAGGTATCTTCTCAACCTGACCTCTGCATCGTAACAACTTCTCACGCCATCTTGTCTTCCTTATCCTCATGCCGTCATACATGCCCACTGTTTCTTTACCCTCCAGTTCCATGCTTTTCTTCCTGGTTCCATCTTCGTTACAATTCCGCCGGTGTTCATGCCGACTATTTATTCGTTGCCTCTCGACCGCTCATTGTTCCGATCCCCGGATCACCACACGGTGTATAACTTCTTTCTTCAAGTCCTTGTTACTACCACGGATCTGTTAAAGATCAGGTAGCTTCCGAGTTAAAATGGGTTACGGAGTTGACCACTGGATGGTGGGCATGGAAGCCTTGTTGGAAATCAAGTAGTTTGTTGGTGAGTGTTCGATTTTGGAGAATATGTTGCTATCTAGGGGCTAGGTGTAGCGCAATGGTTTTGTATGGTTTTAGCTAGAGTTGGTGAGACCGTGGATGGTATGATATTAAGGCTTATTGGAGTTGAGACGTGGAAATTTCGTAGTATAAAGCTTAGGAAATAAGGAAGAGACTGTCGGTGTTTTAGGTTTTAATATAAAATAGGCATGTAGGAATCCAATTGTCTTTCTAAGTGGGATCCGAGCTAACAGCACAATGAATGGAACTATAATGAATCAACAAATTAGTGAATCGGCAACTTCCTACATAAACTATGGTGGGCCTCCAGGACCGTTAAGTACAAAAATCCAATACTGATTCTACCGCATGTCTGAACCAAATTACACCATTTCCAACATTCCACGCCTCTCCTGCCATGCTGTTCTTGACCAATGTTTTCTCACTTCTCCTCCCTTCACCGGACTTCCATATCTCGCTTGCGAGGTCGGCCCTTCCATTATCCTTGGTGAGCTACCTCTGCCTTATTTCTTCGGCGTTCTCTCCCGTAACATATTCCGTGACATCGCGCCCTCTGTTTTCCGGTTGCTTCGCAACCGCGATTGTTGGCACATTTCTCTAAATTGCCGGGGCCGCTACCCCACTATCCATATCCTTGGTTACAAAGTTTCTGACCGACCAAACATTAACTGTGCATGAAACAACTACGGAACAAACTCACGAAGCTAGCTCGGGATTAAGCACTTGTGATTAACAACAGCTCTGTCTGAGATCTCGTGCTGGAGAGAAAGAGTACGGGACAGTGGCAGCTGCAGCTCTCAGTAGGTCCTGGTTTCAGGCCAAGTTTGAGGGAAGTGTTCCGCAAGTGTTTGAGCAGAAGGCCTATCTGGAAGAAGGGAGCAGAAACATGGACATTGGGGATATGGGAAATTTAGTGCCGAGGGAAATGTTGCATATAGAGGACACCTCCGGCAACTTAAGAAGGATAAGGATTTATGACCCCCGTGATCGTATACATGGGGGTCCCAATAGTAGGATGTAGGCTTGCTGGTATGGCAGGGGCAGAAGTGGGACTGTGAGTGGACAGGCACAGGGTAGAACCCCAAAGTATTTCCTCATTGGGAACCCACAGTGGTAGTAGTGGGTGGAGCATTCTCCTATATATAGAGGTAGTAGCTAGCCTCCTAGATAAAACAATACATCATCTACATCCTCCTCCAAACTATTGAACCTCCACACAGTCAAAGCAATCGTGCTACCTCCATCACCCGATCCTAGCCTATTTCAAGAGCATGGTCGATACAAGAATAGACTGTAGGTTTAAATATCTCCTATTGTCACTCCATTTTTCTTCAACCGTGTCGACTTCAGAATTAGATGAGGAAGTGATAATAACTCAGCATGGATAGGGAGCCCGATCGGGGGCAGTGCGAGCTCGAGGTCTATTGGCCATGGATCTGCTGCCAGCGCTGTCTGCCATGCTCTCGTCCCTGTTAATCTATCATGCTGATGTTTCAGGCCGTATTAGATATCATTTAAGCTAAGATGAAACCAAGCGTAGGCAAAAAGAGATGCGATAGAGGAGGAGTAAACTGGGGGAGCCATGACGGACAATGGCGGTTGCAATTACATTTGGTAATCAGAAACACTAGGAGGGGATTGAATTTATGCTGAGATTGGAAGAAATTCCCTGCTAGGAACACAGAGAAATGCGAGCAATGCTGGCAAGAGGCCGGCAGAGCATTGCTGTGTATGAAATTTACCTTGCAGACTAGTGACTCCCTCCTCTGCAGCCGCTGGTTGCCGACCCAATTGAATGCAACGACATTACACCTCAACCGAGAATCTGTGGAAAATCACGAATCCTTCCTAACATGGTCTGGACTGCGAAGTAGGATGTCGCCGGAATAAAAGAGATGCTATGATGATGGTTTGGAAATGAAGAGGTAGAACAAGCTAAGGCAATGGCAAGCTTAGTACGAGTAAGGGTGTGTGCGAACTAGAGCTTAGTGGAAGGGGAGGTGTTTGGAAGGTTTGAGGAGTAGCTCAGGGGATACCGGAGGTTACGGATAATTCTCAGGAGATCTTGAGACATTCCGGTACCGTACCATGAGGGTTAGGAAACCGGAAAATTATCATGAGGGTACCGGGAATGTCTGGAATCCCTATGGTCTAGGGGAATGGTTTGAGTGAAAGTTTGAGGAAGTTGTGCAAAAGGAGTCGTATAGCATTTCAAAGAAAAAGGGATATGGAACTTGGTGCGGTTAATGGACAAAGATGGTTGCACTTTTTCGAATTGGGCGTACGGCTGGAGTCGTCAAACTCCGAGAAGAGATAGCTGAAAGGAATAAAGAGGAATTGTAGTCAGGCTTGATATTTCTCGATATCTACTATAGTTATGAGCCATACACGGCCGTTTAAATAAAGAGAAACGGAACATGTGTCATGAATGAGATGGCGACGCAAGTATGGCCACCATATACATCACAGTCGCTGATGAAACACAGAAACGAACAATGTCTGCTATAAACAGGTGATGTAGAAAAAACAATGACACAACCATAACCATAACTGACCAAGTACTAAGAATAGGCCCAAGTCCCACGTTATCCTCACTGCTCAACAGCGCTGGAATAGTTTGTGTATATCCTATTTTCCAACATTGGAAGCCATATGATATGAGACAAGTGCAGTATAAAGCAAGCCCCAAACGCCAAGGAGAGGAAAAGCACCCGAAGAGAAAGCAGCCAGATACATCAACCAATCTTGTAGTACTCGGATTCCACTGCCGGAGGCTGTGCTAGGATTGTCACTGCCCTCACCCGGGGAGATCGTTGCGACTGCTAAGTCCCAATTCGAGGCAGGCAGTCAGTGGGGTGTGTGGCTTGGCCTGTCGTATAGTCAGTAACTTCTCCCGCCCAGATTGAGCCAGGCCGGTGTGTCGCTAGTGTTTAGGCTGTTGTGCTACCTGGAACCGCTTCGATAGGAAGATCCGCTCCAGGACTGAGTACTCAATATACCTCTTGTAGACATCGGATTGCCAGCGGCATAAGGTTTGGATTTCCCTCTCTGAAATGCCCTCTTGAGCTGCCCATGTCGCCGCTCCCCTGCGAAGGCTGTGCCCGTTCCACATGCCCTGACCCAGGACAGCTGTGCAGGCCAGGTATTGGAGTTTTTGTACGGCATATTCCCTGGTGAATGGTAGTTGTCTGGCTCTTCCCACGCAAAACAGAGGAGCCCGAGGTTCCCTGTATAAGTCGATGGCAAGGAACATCCTCATGGCGTGAACAGGACATGCTGTGTCGTGGCTTGCTGCAATCGTGAGGTTTATCCCCTTTCGAAAAGAATCTGTTCAAGATGCAGGTAATGCGAACACTATGTATGGTCCGCTAGGACGTATCTTTATGCTCGCTGTGGTTAGGAACCAATTCTGAAAATTAAGCCCAAGGTCACAATCACTTGGCTTACAGGTAAATTCTTTGACATGGAGGAATCCGGCAAAGAGTAGTGTGAAGGCAGCCTCAAGAACGGTGCTGTCATTGTGGGGAAGTGTCATCAAGTTAAGGATGCGGATCAGGTCGTGGCGCAATATTGGTGTTCACGTATGGCGTTCTGGCTCATTATAGTTACAGTTGATTCCGTGAATTGTGTGCTCCAGTCTGGGGTCTGAAAATCCACTACATTCCACTCAAAGATCCAGCTGGTATGATTTGATACCTGCCAGATATGATTTCATAATTTGTACATTAACTGTTCCCGCTAGCAAACATAACCACTCAATGAACTTGGTGGCTTTTACTGGGGAACAACTTCCATTTTGGTGACAAAAGTCAGAAAGTGCACAGATTATTGTGAACCAAGATCTTGGGGTCTTATAGTTGCGTCGAGTGGATGGTGACAGCTCGCACCATAGGTAGTTGGCAGCTACATCAGATTAGCACGATTCACGTATGTTCGAAATTCAAGATTTCGGAGGCCAGATGTGGGGTAAAGCAACTGTGAAGCTATGTCAGCAATATTATTAGTCTCCAATCATGATATCACATTCACCAAGGAATTCTTCTTAGTGGAAACCTATCAAGAATCTAGCTCCAAGTCGTACTCGGTCGCTAATAGTAGACATCAGCAGAGCACCAACTTTGATGCCACTCGCATGGGTTGAATCTTCAGGCCATGTACTACTGCCCAGTAGTCGACATGGATTGTGAGCTCTCTGCGCTTCCAATTTTGACCCCCAGTGTAACAACACTTGCTCGACCACTCACATCTCTTGAGTGTTAATCTGTTCTCAGGCTCTAGTTAGTGAGGTTGGGAGTGCGATGGTGAATACTTGTTGTCCTTCTGGAAAGGTTTGGTTCCTGTTAAGGTAGAAGGCCCCAAGTCCCTTAGTTCTTGCTGCGTCAGAACAAACTTGAATGACCCCCCATTTTAGTGTCGGTATTGATTGCTAGCTTGGTTTTGAAAGGTCCTGCGTCCACCAGGCTAGATACGTTTATACCTAACTTGATAAGAACAACTCTAAATCATATAGGGGTCGCAAGAAGGTTCATCCTGGAGGGGTCATGGTCGATAAAAAGTTAAAATATATGCTAACTTTCTGAATTTCAAGGAGCGAAAGGGACTGCTGGCTGCCTGTGTTTTCTATAATAGTCCAAGCTATGTTCTGCTTCTTTCCTGGCTACCGGATCACCTTGTGCTTGGTATCGAACTCAATTTCTGCAAAGCATACAACATGACCTTTCCTGTTCTTTGACTGATGGAGCGTAAGTACTACTCCCCTGCAGAGCTTTGAGAATGTTTCGCTGTATGTTTCGGGTTTTCCTCCTGGTGGGAGTACCGATAGGAAGTCAGACAGGCAGTATATAACTACCACTGGAAGGCCTATACTGTCTAGCTGATTCTCCAGTATCTGGTAGAAGATCCCAGTGAACATGTTGAAGATGTAGGGCGCCTTGCGCACACCGAATGGGAGGCACCATTCTGCATAGCAGTTATTGAGCCAATGGAGGCCAAGTAGAGGGGAGTCCTCCAGCGATATTGTTAAATGCCTGAAGGGTGCCGCCAAGTCGCCATTCATCAAGACGCAGCTCTGACCAAGCTTCTGGACTGCTTGGATTCCAGCCTCAATTCCGCTGCAGGTAATTGCTCTATACTCTGTGTGGATTCCCTTGTTGATAGAAGTAGGGTGACAGGTATGGTACGAGAGATGGTGAATTCGCCGTTAAATCCTCTCTGACTGGTCTGCTCGGCAGGGTGGCGATGCCGTAGAATAGCTGGGGAGGTCTCTGTGGCTGAGATATGCTTTTAACCGCCATTCTTGGACTTCAGATGCTATTTTTGTCTTTTGCTCTTGCCAGATTTGGGTGGATAATGGTTCTGCTCCGCTCGCCTGCATATTCAATCCTTGCGCCAGATTGGCACATGTCTAGAATTTCTCTTATGACCTGCTGGCGTGGGAATGTGCTTGGAAGTGCCTTCCATCCCCGGATCCGGGGTTGACCTGCTGGCATGGGAAATGTGTAGGGGGAAATCATTGCGCAGTGTCTAAGCAGAGTTGGGCGTGATAGTAGTTTGCTGGCCAGTGAAGGTGAGTGTTCGTCATGGTTACGGGAAATATAGAGGCTTTTGGATGTGTGAGAAGAGATTGTTTGAGTAGCTGAAAGCTTTGGTGTATGAATATGGGTGGGATATAAACAGGGGTGGAGTAGAGGTAATTGATTAGCATGGAAGAGCTACAATATGCAGGGGAGCTAACGTTGGTTTCAGCCAGAATATAGGAGTGGTAGTGCTCCTATGGTATTGCCTGAGGAACATGGTGGCACTCGGTGGTTACTGCCGGATGTCATTTATATATGTTGATAACCGTACTGTGTTGACCGCCATTCCCAGTAGTTCCGATTCCTGAAAGCTGGTGTTGTTGGAGATGGGTGTGACATGACTGAGCGGAGGCTTGAACCAGTAGGGGAGCATGGTGGCTGTGGTGTGTTCCGTATTCTGATGTGTTGTATCCAGATTGTAGACCCATGCTTGGGACAATATATCCTTGACCTGCAATCCCATCATGAATCGCAAGTTTGCTAACTCCTCAGGTAGCTATTGGGGGTGCCTTTTGGCTTGGTGTCTAGGGGGGTCTTAGGGCCAGGTATGTGAGGCATTTTGATGCATCCAATTTGGTATCTAGTTAACACCATTCAGTATGATTGTCGATGCTCTTACTGCTAGCTACTCCCTTCCCGTGGAATTGGAGTTGGTAAGCTTTCACATCCTCCCATGCATACTTGTAGGGCAACTCATAGAGGTTCATTGAAAAAGGTAAGAGGGCCATCGCATGGTCACCATGCAGGGGATGATATGTAAGGCAAGCTTTACTATGATCCTGAAGTATGCAGCAGATGCTTTGACAAAGATTGTATTCCAGTATTCGCTCTCCTTCCCCTCACGATCCGCCTGCTCCTACTGAATACGCGCAATGTTAATCGCTCGCTGCGGCTCTGCTCGTTCCTTCTCACGTTCCACTAGGTGATAGATGTTGGAGGGTTCCGACCAGTTTTCCATTATTTTTACCAAGGTGGCCCATTTGACACCAGGAAACAACACCCCAACTGAGCTTGCAATGGCAGATGCGTTCTTACTGTCCTGGCTATATAGGAGTTGTCTCGTGTAAACACGTACCCAGTGCTCTTGCTTCTGTGGTCACTATTTCCTCTTGGCTCTGCTCCCGCAATTGGAATAGCTCACCTTCTAGTGCTGCTATTCTGGTAAGGGGTGGGTTTAGTGGTATTAATTGTGTGCCTGGAACAAATGTTCGTGGTGCTTGGGTGGGTGAGCTATTCTACATGTGGGGTGCATCACTGAAAATTTAGGTTTGCATGGAGGGTGTGAGTCGTGAATTAAGTTGCGATGTCAGGTGGATGTCGCCACCCGATTTGCGCCATGCAGTAAATCTCGTTCAAAAACCCCCATGACACAGACTTCATGTGTTAGGAGCGTCCTGACAGCGCCCATTTGTAATGACCCTGCTGCAACTGACAGTTGACCTAGTCTTACCCTGTGTCAGAGCTGGAGGGGTTTCGGTTAGGCTAGTCCAGTAACTTTACCAAAGGGTTACCAGGAGGACTAAGCAAATGGTAATGCTTAGACTGTGAACTAGAAAGTTATACCAAGTAGGTAAGCAAAGTCTAAGCTTACGGGTTTGCAAGGTGTCTGAGAACCATAGCGAATCACCCTCCCTTGTGGCGTATAGTTACCCTATCTTGGTAAAGGGGTTACCCTACTTGGGGAAAGGAGTTACCCTACCTTGAGTATAAAAGGTTCTGCGAAGTTCTGGGAAAAATCATACGAATGTTTGTTACATGAGAATTTATAAGAGCTTTGAATGAGGGCTCAATCAGGTAATCTGTTGTTAAGCTACAAACCTAGGATAATCTTGGGTTGGGGGAACAGTGGAAAACCCGAGTCCAACACTCCCCTCTGGCCCTGACGTACAGACAATGGGTCAAGGGCCAAGAGGAGGATAGTTGCTGGTTTACTAGTAAGAGCCGATGATTAAAGACTGCGGAGTAAAAGCAAATGCGTGGTCGCTGTCCAGTTGACCAGAAGCTGTTCGCAGCATATCTGAGGGGGTATGGGGCAATCAAATAGTTACGGGAAAGATATATTCTGAAGTGCATACCTATCTATAGTTATAAGCCTACGGTTGTAGGTATAAGGTATAACCGAAGCCTGTGATACCGCCGGTTAAGTGGTAGCCTTCAAATCCCGCATATTCCTGAGGGACTGTAAGATGTCTGGAGGTTGTTAGGGAACTCTAGATCATAGTGGTCTTATCTTGATAAACATACTTACCGTCACTGGCTACTGGGAGTACCCTTAGAAGCCAATGGCTTAGGTGCCTCATCACAGGAGTCTGTAGACCAAGCTATGGTGTCAAAGACAGGACTAGATGAAGCACTTGCGGAGCATAGTGATGCAATTATTTAATAATCTACCAGACTTGTATAGACGAATACATATCAGGAAGTATATTCGATATTAGACTCACTTATCAGTAACCTGTTGGTTCGCTACAAACAGGACAATCATGTGACGAGCTTTCCCCTGCAGCTGAATGGATCAAGATGGGACATGAACACTTCACGTCAGATAATAAAATTGCAGTACCAGCTGCCATTTGGTAGAAAGTTATCCCGAGGCCCTGAAGAGATGGGCATGCTCCCCATGGTGGTAAGCTCCGGAGTGTGGGAGAGGAGCTGGCAAGATGATCCTAATTAAGTCTATGCAAGACCTCTTCTCCTAAGACTATCAACTATCCTCTCGAGAAGCTATTCCGTATAGCTGTGGCTGAACCATATTAAATTCCTCCGTTAAGGATTTCTCTCTAACATATTTGTTATTCATTTTACTTGCCAAGAAAGCTTCGGTTTGTCCCCATACTTGTAATCTCTCTTCCCAACAGGAGCCCCCCTTATACCAGTGGACCACCCGCGCACCAGAAAATTGTCACGGGCTCTGCTTTGGCGCCTTAACAACGTCAAATATATTTCAACTAAAACTGCTTGCTATCTGATCCTATCCCGTGTGCACCATTCATCCCGGTATTAAACACATGGGCATGACGTCTGTGCTCACCATTCCCAAACACCTTGTATCTGTTTAAACTATCTCCTGCCGTCTACAACCCGCATGTTCCCCTGTCACACTGTGCTCGTGCCAGGTTTCTACTCTATTCGTGATGAGTACTGATAGTTTCTGGACCTTCCTGTTTCTCAATATCTGCCACTAAGTAACATTACACCTGCCTCCTGGTACCGGTGACCCCCGCTCTCATATAAAGATGTTGTTCCTACTGTAACCTGTATTGCAGATCCTTTCCAATTATGCGTTAGAGATGTTTATCATTTTCTGCCACCCTGCATGCCACATGGTACTCGCTAACTATCCCTTTTACCATCAAATATACACTTTGTCACATGGACTCAAGGTCCCCGCCGAACACAGGTCCTTGTTAACATTTCCTTCCCCGGTCTGTACGATGGCCCTGTGTTGGACCATTTCTTTTACCATTTTCTGCCAACACTATTGACCGAGCCAATGCCCCGGCTGGGGCCACGCCATGTTTTGGTGTGACTGGGGGGTAATATTAGGCTCCGGATGGGTGTAGTGCATGGCTGGGAGGGACAATATATAGCCTACCACCAGGTATCAGTGGCACCCGGGAGTTCAAACACCCCCCCGACCCTTCCCTGTACTGAACACAAATCATATCGCCGCGATGGACTTTATTACGACACTTCACATTACAGGCAAACAAATTTAATTATTATTGGTTATTCTGTATCTTCTTTATCCCCCTCATTATCCTTATAAATACTCCCATGATTTCCACATTTGCCCCCACTTAGTCTAAATCCACAAAGGTCAGCAGGAGGTACCCAGATAGCATATGGCTTGTATTGTTGTCTTCCATGTGTTCCCCTGTAACCTCTCGCAAACTTTCACAATCTAGACCCCCCAATACAGGTGCATCCAAGACATTTATGAAATCTAACCACAAGTCCATCTCCGGGGACTCGTTATGTCTACCAATTCGCGTTACACAAGCCTTAGTGGGCAGCCTGCGGCGAGTCGCACTATCTGGACTGTGCCCCGTCGGCGTCTCGCTGGATCTTTAACCCTGCAGTTCTACCACTGCTACTGCACGAGTATCCATTAATCCTAAGCGGCAATCTTCATCCCCCTTATAGACCTTCTCAACAATTGTCTTAATGGTCCCTGGAGTCTTCTCGAGGTTAATCTGCTGCATCCCAACTGGGCAAGCTCCACGCGTTGCCCTCTGTAGGGCAAGATGTTCTGCCGTCAAGTAAGCCAGCTTTGTTGCAAACAGACAGGCTTAGCCAGGAGATTCACCTCCAACTGCCTGAGGATTGAAGTCACCTTGGCTATTATACCCCAGCTTTTCCATACACTTAGGCCATCGCTCTGTATCGAGCACATTAAGCACATCATCATGCCCTTGATGCGTCCAAGAAAATCTCTCCCCGAAATCCCACACATTCAGCTGCCACAGATGTACTTTCTCTCTATGGCCATGGCAATCTGGGGCATCAGGAATCACAAAGTTGTTTCCTTCACGGAGCTCACTCATCGTTCCTCATTGCCGGAGGGCCCACTTAATCAACACGGTGCTAACCTCATACCGACTTGAGGCACTCTTATATCTATGGTCCTCGTGGAGGTAGTGCACTCTACCCGCAAGGGTAGTGATATTATGCTTTGGGAGATTGCGTAGTTCTCCAATCCGAAGGTTCACCTGGTAAGCAAATGGGTATCTTAATCTGTAGTGCAGATTGCGTAACGTTTCGTCTTGTAACAGCTGCTGCGCCCACTTGAAAAGATGTCAACTTACTACTTCTATGCTGTCCTTCAACAGCTTCATTTGTGACACATCGGGAATCTGGCGGATTGCCTGCAGCCAAACATGGTGTACCTACGAAGTTATATCAACCATTCCCACAAGTGGGTTGACAAAATACTAGTATCTAAACCTATGTCCTTGCCGGTAACACGATAGTCGCCTCTACTCCTGAGGCTGTATTCTGCTGTGAGTTAATATCCGGCCAGCTGTGTTGATGCTGTACTTTGGTGGATTTATTCACTGGACAACCGCTTCTTAAAAGGGATGCAAGGGCACTATACGTAGCTAGCGTGGATGAATGTCATGCTAAACAGGACGACACGAACATTGGTAGATTATGAAATGTGTGGTGGAATATCCGCCGTCAAGTTCCAGGTGCTCAGCTGACAATTGCCATTTTCAGTAATCTGGAGGTAGTTGAACCTTGCTCAGTTCCCATGTGATCATTTCTCTGAGTATCCATGGTTAACGACCAGTGACGCGATCCTGATGCGGTGCAATCAGGAGTAGGGTTGGGCTACTTGCCTGGCTCGGTGTCCAACTGACTTTGATCAGATCTTTGTGAGTCTTGTTACTCGTCGCTTTTTTCATCAGTTGGGCGAATGGTTTGGCAGTCCACCTTTGCGTCTTTTTAATTTTACGGCTTTGCATGCTGTGGATACTGTATCGCGGTTCTCCTCGGGCCCTCCCTGCGTGTTCCATGTGCCCCTCTTGAGTCTGGCATTGAATGGGTAAGTTGTGGTATTGCTGGGTTTGACCATGTAGTTGTAACGATGCTGGATCAGTTTTATTGTACTACTGGCCTCGAACTGAGTGATGCCTTGGTATAAGTTACTTAGTCGCCTCTGTAGACATTTGAGTTCCCTACACTAGGTGTTCTTTCAATAAATGAATTAGCCTAGGATTGACTACTCATGATGTTCAAGCGGAACCTGTAGGAATGTTAGGAATGGTCGAAATCTGAACCTATGCAAAGAAGGTATATCTCACGCATTAAGATGTTTAGATTGTACATCACGGTTTCCTTGCCTTCAAGCCGACATGTCGGATCCTATTTGCTCAGACTTAGGGACCCGGTTGGTAGAATCACCCAAGCAAACTTATTATTGAAAGAAAGGTTTTCTCTGTGAAAAAGGGGTTTCCTCGACTATAGCATTATGTTCGTAGTTTAGGATTACTGGGAAGTTATAGTTTTGTAGACTCTACAATGAATATGCTTTAAGAACTGAAGGTGTCTGTAGTACAGGAAACTAGAGTAAAGTCTAGCCGGAATGGGGTCAGTTAGCGGTGGGAATTCTGGCAAGACACCCACCATATTCAAATAACATTAGGACTCGAAACCTGAGCTCTGAATTTGTCACCGATACAGCCGAACACAAGATCATATAATCCCAAGAAATCAATTTACTGTTTCCATTACGGCATGCTAGAACAATTAAGGGACAAGAATTTCGTACGGCAAGCCTAGCTGATGTATGAGTATCACTACTGGAAAATAATCAAGTTCCCAGCACAGGAGATCTGACAGCCGGCAAGACTGGAGACCACCCACCCAGGTAATGAATCGCGTTGGTAGAATCACGAGTTTCTGTAAAGCAAATCCCATGCAACCGAATCGCACGCGACATCCAGACATAACAACTGCGAAAGAAAACTAACATCAGATTAGAAACACCTGCAATGAAAAAAGGAGACTTTAAAAACTTGATATCTGGCCCAGTGTTACAACTTTGGCACTGGCATTTGATTGTCGGGGGCATTGGGGCTGGGAGAAGCCATCGGTGCTCAGGTGCCTGGAGGGATGAGTAACGTCGCCATAGGAAACCTGAAGTGCATGGGGCGCAGGAGGAAGAGCTGTCGTGAAGTAGAGGGACGTCGAAAGTGCCAGGGGTGCCAGGGGGGAAGAAGCACATGAGTAGGAGAAACTGGGGAGAGTTGCCAGCTGTCCAGAATGAGGGGTGGGGTGACTGACTGGAAGTCTTGGGCTCTATCGAAACTGGGATGCTGGGATGCCTCAAATAATTCAACTGGCTGGCACTGAGACAGGACAGAGGACTGTAGGTCTGGCTACACATAGAAAGACACGAGCAGATCAGCCCAGAGGGTGGGTTGGGTTGAGGGGCCAGCGTGCCCCAGTTCTTCATCCTACGTTGGAGCTTGGCTATGGTATTTAGATCATCATGTTGTCTTAGTAGCGGTTTGTTGTAAATCCTTTCATTATCATCTTCAACAGCGAACACTCTCGCTCCCACTGCATGCCTCAGGACTCATCGTTCCCTCCACCCCTCCCCATTCATCCTCCTCGTCCTAGGTTGAAGATCACTGGTCTTATTTAGATCATCAAGTTCTCTCACAGCTAGTGTGGTGTAAAAGCTTATGTCATCATCCCAACAGACGACCCGATACACCTAGCCGGGTAGGCCCAGATTCGCCATCTTTCGCACTCCCAACCACGCCTCCTCCGCCTGGTTGTCCTCCTCTTGCATTGTCTACACTAGTCACGATTCTAGACTGACTTAGCTATTTCGCACTGTGACTCAGGCACGAGTCATAGGGTTTCATTTGTTAGATGGTTTTATGATTATATGTGCATGACCTGTTCAGAGGTCACGAGAAGTTATACATGACTCACAGTTGTGAGTCATATATTATTATTATGCGAATAACCCGTTTTGGGTTATATGATGTTATATTTTCAAATGAGTTGTGCTAGCAACTCATAGTTATATGTAATTGTGCAATGACTCGTTTGAGTCAAAGGACGTTACGCGATTGTATGAGTCACAGTTGTGACTAATAATAGTTATTTTGATTTGTAAGCGGGTTGTGGGAAGATCTATATAAGAACAGACTTGGGTCATGTAGATAGATCTTCACGAAACCATCTAAGTTCTTTCCTATCTATAACTTTACGAATATAAAGACATTTACCCTTTAAAAAGATCCTTCCTATCTTATACACGACATCGTTAATACTATAAGGCTTAAGAGTTGAACGCAACTCTAGAGAATAGTATACGAAAACTCTGCGATAAGGAATCGCCGCCTGTTGCAAGGTAGCGAGATAAGACTGATCAACGAGCGCTCTTAACATTTGGTTGCGGCTTAAAGCAACACCCGACGATTCAACACGGATCATACATTCGACCACGACCTCAGATTAGGAGGTTTATCAGAAGCCCTGGGAAGAACTGTCTTCCAGTTAGGAAGGACATCAAGTCCAGTTACCACAGAAGAACGATCAGAGCTTGATTCCTCAACCTCAGACGAAGAAAGTGAAAGAACGTCCGCCGTTGGACCACCACCAGGCCCACCAGGACCACCTCCAGATGCATCCGCACCGCCGCATGAACAACCAGAACTGTCACCAGCACAATTACGACAAGTTATCCAAGCACTAGGACAGTCCAAGCCGAAGGTCAAACAACCAGAAACTTATTCTGTTGAAAGTGCCCAATTACGAAATTGGATTGCGGAATTAACGATATACTTCCCCGTGGTAGGGTGGACCAGGGGACATGAGAAAAAAAAACGTCTTTTTCTCTAGCTTGCTGAGGAAAGACACAAGCGCGTGGCTCACTTCTTGAACAGAAGGAACAAGGGACGCCTGATGGCACGACTGGGATGAGTTCCTAAGAGCCATCAGACAAAGATTTGGAGGAGTTGGTCCGGGGGGAGCAGCGGGGGCCAGACTCAGGCAAATGAAACAAGGAAACAGAACGATGACAGAATACCGGAATGAATTCAGATTGGCCCAGACCGAAGCTCTACTAGACGATGCCACAGCAGGGGAATGGCTATTCATGGGAATGTCTTCCCAGCTGCAAGAAGAATTCAAACATTATAACGACAAAGTGGACGATGCCGAAGAGTTGGCTGATTGGGTTATCCGCAAAGAAACGAAATTAACTGCGGTAAAGCACTTGCAAAAAGAAAAACAAAGGAGTACCAAGACCGAGACAGTACCGAGAAATAACAACGGGACCTTCAAGACAACAAGTAACCAACCCAGAGGAGACTCAATGGACTTAGACGCCAATAGAAGAAGACTAAGGAATCGGTATCAATTCCCAAGGATATTCCCAGCGGAGTACAGAAAGAGACCAAACCAAAACGCGTGTCTACGTTGTGGAGAACAAGGACATTTTATCGCCAACTGTAACAAGAAAGTAGTACAGTTAAAAGAAACCACGCTGGAAAACGATAAAACAGAGACTTTAAATGATCAAAGTCCCCAGTAAGGAGTGGTCTGAGGGACAAAGACATCGTCAAAGCCACGAGATTAGCACAACTATTGACGATTTTGAATAAGGCACAACTCTATACCACACACGATAATGATTCAGATCATCTAATGATCAAAATAAATTTAACCACACGAAATGGAACCACGGATATCAACGCCATGTTAGACTCCGGAGCAACAGAAGACTTCATCGACAGAGGATTCTGCGAAAGTTGACATATACCCCTGAAAAAGATCAGCAAACCAAGAGACCTCTATGTGGTCAATGGAGAAAAAAGCAAAGCAGGACCTATTACCCATATGGCGGAAGCAACAATGGAAATCGGAGTACACAGAGAAACGATAATATTCCCAGTAGCCAACTTGCAGAAGCATGAGGTTATACTGGGAATGCCATGGCTCTGAAAACACAACCCAAGGAGTGACTGGGCAAAAGAAAAGATATTCTTGGATAGGGACAGATGCGCTGAAGAATGTCTAATGGTAGCGACAACAATTGAAACGACTCCCGAAGAGATAGCCCTTTGGGAGAACAAACAAGCAAACATATCGGAAAGATATGTACGAATGAAGACCTACAAGTTCGAAAGATGAACCCAGAAGCCAAGATACCGGTCAGGGGATCGGCAAGAGCTGCGGGTCACGACCTGCATAGTACGCATAGCACGACTGTCCTAGCGAAAGGACAGACTATGATCAAGACAGGAATAGCGATAGGACTACCAGAGGGCACTTATGGAAGGATGGCACCAAGAAGTGGATTAGCCATGCGATATGGTATCACTACGGGAGCAGGAGTGATCGACGCAGACTATTGAGGAGAAATCGAAGTTCTGTTAATAAACCAGAAAGATACAGACTATACGGTCAATACAGGTGATCGAATAGCACAAATGATTATTGAAAAAATAGACACCGGGAAACTTAGAGAGGTGCGAGACCTGGACCAGACAGACAGGAACACCAAGGGTTCGGAAGGACCAGAACCAAGAAATTGTCAAACATCCAAGGAAAAAGCATGGATATCGATATTATATCAGCGAAAACCTTTGGAAGACTTTATCAACAAGGAGAACAAACCGGCATTCTGACATAAGAACCTTGAAGCAACGGACCAACGATAGCAGAAGCTTCTACCCTCAGTACAAGACTAACGGTCCAACAAGAAGCAAAAAAGAAGAAAATCACTTTAAGACAACTTATCCCCAAGGAATACCATGACTTTTTCAACATGTTTGAAGAAGGGGAACGAACCGAACTTACCGAACACCAACCTGAAGATCACCGCATAGAACTCAAAGAAGGAAAAACCGCCCCCTTCATGAAACTTTATCCATTAAGGGATGAAGAGTTGAAAGCATTAAGGGATTACCTGAACCAAAATTTGAACAGGGGATGGATACGGCCATCATCATCATCAGCAGGAGCACCAATCCTGTTAGTCAAAAAGAAGGATGCAAAACTCCGATTATGTGTGGACCTTTGAGGACTGAACGAAGTATCCAAGAAAGACCGATATCCACTACCCCTGATTGACGAAGCACTCAACCGACTCGGGAAGGCATAGTACTATACGAAATTAGATATCAAAGATGCTTATCACAATATACGAATTGCGAAAGGAGATGAATGGAAAACAGCATTTCGGACAGGATATGGATTAGACGAATACCTGGTTATGGCTTTCGGATTAACCAACACACTAACAACCTTCCAGAGATGGATCAATTCCAAACTCCGTCAATTCCTGGATATACGTTGCATTGTCTATCTAGACGATATACTCATATACTCTGAGAATATGGAACAACACAAACAGGATAAAGAGAATATCCTACAGGTTCTCCGGAACGCAAAAATCAGACTCAAACCAATGAAATGCGAATTCCATCAACAAGAAACCGAATACTTAGGATTTACAGTAAATCCAGAAGGAGTACGAGTGGATCCAGTCAAGACGTCGGCAATAGACGATTGGAAACCACCAAAAGCAGTCAAAGGAGTACAGAGCTTTTCAGGCTGTTGTAACTTTTATCGAAGATTCATGGAAGGATTTAGCAGGATAGCTAAACCTTTATATGATACAACAAAGAAAAATACGCAATGGAAATGGGAAGAGAAAAAACAAATTGGATTCGATGAACTCAGGAAAAGACTTACCAGAGCACCGATATTACAACAATTTAGACCAGAACTCCCTATCACGATCGAAACAGACGCCTCCAACTATGTATGCTCTGGCATTCTATCACAGCTAGGTACTGATGGAATATGGAAACCACATCAGCAAAAACTTTGGTTTGCATCCCGTGCGTCCCATGCATCTGACGCACAGGATGCATGAAAGACAGATTGCGAATCAGGACGCAACGACGTGCCGTCGTTGCGGCCTGATTCTGCGTTCCGTGCAGCCCCCTACCCTGGCGTCCCCGACCCTCCGCCCTTGCATCCTCGCTTGGTCCCGTTCGCACAGCTGATATCCTGAGCGCCTCTGATTTGCCCCTTGGGTATCCCGGTCACCTCCTGCCTTCTCCCCCCCCCCGCCTTATGACGTCTGATCTGACTCCTCTGCGCCATTCTACGCCCTGGTTCCTAGCACACCTGTCGTGGCGCTGCCCTCTCAGCTGACATAACGCCTAAGTTCCTCCTTGATTTACTCCATACTCCCGTGATCTCTCCGCTTTGCTCTCCCTTATTCTGATGCTCCTTCCCATGTTGGCGTTGCCTCCTGAATCTTCACATACGTCCAGTATCTTCAAGATCATAGTTGATATAACCTCAATCTTCCGGACGTTCGTCCAATGCCTAACCCTCTATTCCCGACACTCTCCCAACACTCCTTATTTTCCTCCTGATTCTAGATACTGTCCCTTCCGCGCCTCCCCTTTCGCCGGATGTTGCCCGGACGTCGCCCTCATATCTGTATTTTCCGCTCTATCCTCTGAGTCGTCATCTGTGCCCCTGATGATCCTAGTGGCTCCGCCCTTGATCACTAGAAATCTAGTT